>BJFM01005838.1:6175-22894 GCA_016586285.1 Arothron firmamentum
GAACAAAGCAGAAAGAGTGAGACTGGAAGAATGAGGAGAAGAAGAGAGGAGAGGGGGCTCAGAGAAAGGATACAGAGAGGACATCTGGAGAGGCAGAGAAATAGAAAGGCTGGCCCATCGATCGCAGACATAATTTCCCATTGATTGCTGGACTGTTTGGGGATTGCTGGAGAAAGGTTTATTGCCCACATGCTGCAGTTTGGGAGGAGGCCATAAAATAAAGTCAGGCTGTCTGCAGAGGGCTGCCTCTCCATCATCAGGGCTGTAAAACACAGCGCCGTCAGCCACACAGATACTCATCCGTACAGTCCCCTGGACGCTCTCCTACATATGTGCAAACGCCACCGCATGTGTGCTATTCCCATAACACAACGGGGGGAGGGGGGGGGATACAGAAGGAAAGCGCTACAGTAATCCCCCCGAATCCAGGAGCAGCAGTGCAAAGAGGACTTATCAGAGCGAAAACCAGGTCCACTGACATGCTCCCTGACATCAATAACATCTACTTCCTGTAATAATAATCACAAAAACAACTGCTTTCTCTCTCTCTCTCCTCCCGCGCTCAGGAACGGAGGGGAAAAGGAGAAGAAATCCAGCCTTTTTTATTACATCCCAGTCTCACCACTCCAGGATAATAAACCCAGAACAGCCGTGTGTTTACACAGACCATAATACGTGCCATTTGCATTAAAATGTCCGCGTCTAGAGTTAATTATGAAATTATATATATCAAACCAGGAGAAATACCCAGCGCTGCGAGCCATTTGTTAGCCTGCCATTAGGGCTTTGACAGAAATGGATTTATTCTGAGCCAACACGTGGCGGAGAAGGAGAACGCCACCAGCTCTTTGATTCAGAGTAGCACCTTCAACATGTTCTCTTCCATTAAATCCCACCGGGCTCCCACAACGGCCAATTCAGCATCTATCACAGGTACCAGAGCAGCAAGACGGACCAGTAAACGGCAGGATTTACGCACTGGCATGTATTCCACCAGCAAATGTCGTGTTTGGTTTGGAGGCGCTTTTAGAAATACGTTTGTCTTTTCATGCATTTCAGAGCTGCAGCCAGGTGGCGCTAGCCTGGGTGTCGCACAGTAACAGCAGCCCGTAGCCATGGAAACATGAAAGGAACGGCAGTGAGGATGTCGTGTAGCTGGTTCCGATGGCCGTGTGATTTGTCCTTTTGGTGCTAGCGCTCAGCTAACGCATTCAAGGAGGGATGGAAGAGTTTTTCACCGTTAACAAAAACAGACCATACGGTGGGAATTCTTTTCAGATGTGCATTAATCCACTTGTGGGTGCTTAGTGTAATTAACTCGACGTCTGCAGCAGGCCTTGTTTTTGCTCTCTTTCACCCGGCTGCCGTTGTCAGCTTCACCTCTAACTCGACGCCAACCGAGCACACCTGCAAAATAATTCAGAAGAATTAGCGCGTTCCGCGTCTTGACTTCAGCACGGCAACGCTGCCTTTCCATCTCCTCTTCCTTATCTGGCCCCAGATTAGCACAGCTCCAGCTGAAGTCATTCTTCACGTGAAAGAGAGCTGACAGCCTGGAGCGCTGCAGGAAAGTGCTTATGTAGAAAACCCTCAGCAGGAGGAGGGGAGGGGGCCGCTCGGGTTCCCATCTTGCTGTTAGTCACACCTCATTTACATTCCCTTCCCGTGCTGCCGAGGTGGATTCAGGAGTGCATAGAGAAGGTGCTTGTGTTGGCGTGCTGTTCGGAAGGGGTTAGAGCAAAGCACCGAGCGCGTTTCCCACTGCAGATGACACGCTCCGCCATCTCCCACCTTCTTCCCAGACACTGAGGGGCTACAGCGGCTGAGAGAGACGTCTCCGAAGAGCGACACGCCTTTGAGCTGCTTCAGCTGCACCTCTGGCAGGTCGTCAATAGTTCCCAGTAGTGACGCTTGGTCAGCGGATCGCAGAGCTCCAGGAATATCTCGCTAAGGACGCAAAGGCTGCAGCCGTTATCACCGGTCCACGCCAGCACGCTGGGTGCTGCGCCTTCCCAGAATCGTCTGGTACGCTCGTTCACTGTGAACCGACTTGAGAATGTCAATTAAGACATGACAAGGAATCCTAGATGTGCGCCCAGAGGTCCATGCGGAGCTTTACAGGACCATCCGTGCAGGCAGGCGAAAGCTAAAGCTCACACGCTAGCTTCAAACGCTGCACAAAACAACCAGACTGTTGCATCAGTATAAACAAAACAAAAAGGCAGCACAACCGGTGCAAAGTTCCATCGTGTCAGGGATGATGTGCAATTGAGAGAAAACGTGAAAAAAGCATGTGGAAGTCGGCCTGTTTTCTTTTGAGCGCACACCTGGCTCGCTGCTGCGGAAAGTGCAAGTATGACTGTCAGGACGTCAGTTTCAGGAAGTTACAAACTTGAGTAATGAAGATCATCTCCAGCTGACAAATTCCAGAGCAGCCTTTCCGACGGGTGGAAGGGCGCTGACGCGGATATTTGTCTTACAGCGTGGATTGTATCTGGAGGGTTGGCGGCTCAAACATCCTGGGGAAGAAGGGAAAAATCTGAAAAAGGAAAGCCAAACACAAATGTCGATGTAGATTACAAGATGGAGTCTATTCTGAGGGTAAAAAAAAAAAGGAAAAAAACCTTAGCTGAGTGTGAGGAACGGCCTGCTGTTGTTACATAAATGATCCCACGTTCTGCCTGAATTCCAGAAGAGCTAAATAGCCAGTGAAGCTCAGCCAGAGCATTAACGGTTTACATCTGTCAGCCAAAGTATGCTGGACTCTCCATTTTATTACTCATTTATTGTCAACAGATAAAGTGTAAACTGAGAGTATGATGGAATCTCTTTAGTCATAAAGTGGAGGAGAAGTGTTTGATGAGTGCTCAGAGCAAGGTGTGTGTGTGTGGTTTCTGTTCAGCAGGCTCGTCACCACACATCTGCAGCCAAACACAACAGAACTCCGACTCAAACTAGCTTAGTCGCTATTGTGTGCAGCTAACAGGAGAGGATTGAATGAAGTGTGTCAGCTCCTGCAATTAGCCAGAGTTTCCAGGGCAGGAGTTGGAGTTCTGGAGTTCCCCAGCATGTCAATCACATCTCAGATACTTTCACAATAAGCTGAAGGGAACATCGCCGGTGGACCGCCGCGGGGGTTTCACACGCCGCCGCTGTTATTTACGCTGCAGCCGCAGCTCGGAATTCCATGACATGGTCGGCTGCATTTCTTTCAGGCCTTTGAGGGAACGTAATTGAAGTGGGTGGTGTGATGGGATTATCTATTTATATTTATTTTCCGTTTGAACTCACAACCAGGAGCGGAAAAACGGATGAGTCAACAGCTGAGGAGGTGGTTTACAATCAAGATGGAGTCAAGCCAGCGCACCCCTGCTCAGATCGAAACCGTAGGAATCTGCAGGAACTCCATGTTTTCCCACGGGACCCGTGTCAAAGTCACGTACTGGAAACAGTTCATGTTTTTAGCTGTTACCAGAATAGAAAAGCTACGCTATTTCTTTTTTTAATTTGGGGGGAAAACGTTGGCAGACTTCCTCGAGCATCTGAAACCTGGAGCGTTTTGTTGCTGCCGCCGTCCGAACAGCAACAGCGGGCGCTTGAAGGCACCGCGAGCGCGTGGCGATTGACCGCGAGGAGGTCAGGAGCTAAAGGTTGCAGTTGGTAGCGCTCCAGAATGCGTTCTGGGTTCCAGTGGAACATTCTTCTGAACCGGAGTAAGAAGTCTGGCTGGAGAGCTCTCGTCTGCTCCTCAGCATCTGGCCAACAACGCCGTTTTTGCTGCTGCAGCCTAAAACAACCCTGACACGTGAACTCAGCTCACAGAGTTGTGAACGTTTCAGAAGGTGCCAGAACTCAAACGCATCCTCCTGCTTCCCAGAAATGTGATATTTTCTTTCTTTGTTTAATTTGGAAGACCGTTGGGGAAACAGACAAAAACACTCGGCGGGTTTGGAAACATTACTCAACTGTTCTGTTCTCCGACGCTTCGAATTTTCAGAACTTGTGATTTCGCTCCTCTGCTGCTAAAATAAAAGAATCTACAATCCCGACCCGCCTCCTCGCTCCCCTCCGGGGGACGCCAGGAAAATGGAAAGGAAGTCTTTTTTCTCCTTCGAGGCTGGCTTCTATCACATCTACTTCTTGGTTCAAAACGCCAAATCAGACGTCAGATATCGCCAGCAGAAAGCAGAATTTGGGAGGATTAAAGAAGAAAGGAATGACAGACAGAGAGTGTAAAGACAAGAGGCTGATTCTGAGGGTCTAGTTTTCAGAACAAACACAGCCCAAGCGCAGCTAGCGGCAGGCCGGGTGATCGATTCTGGACGAACCGGTTAAAGCCGGCGTTGAAGAGGCCACTCTGACACAGGCCAGCTTCTGAAGCGCTGCCTTTTCAACTTAATAGGCTGTGATGAGCAACATGCTTCACTTTATTCCTGCTTTCACACTTTCTCTGTGTTTTCCCTCCTAACGAACTGGGTATATCTGTATCTGTATGTGTGTGTGTGTGTGTGTGTGTGTGTGTGTGTGTGTGTGTGTGTGCGTGCAGCCGCAATGTCAAAGAGACAAAATAAAAAGCGCGGCTTGTTTTTCTTCTTTTAAACTGCCGCCACGGGACTCTGCAAAGGTGAGCGCAGCCGTGTTATTAAAGAGGGTCCTCAGAAAGCGGCCTCGGCCACATCTAATTATAATGTAAATGCGGTGCGGTCCGGGGCTGGATCACAGAGGATAGACGCTGGCATTTAGATTATGCTTCAACTAGATTACTGATGACACAACGTGCTGGGGAGATAGCCTTCTGCAGAGCAGCCCGGCTACTGACTAATTGTGCTGCTGCTGTTCCACCACTGGTAATTAAACAAGAGGGACGGGAGAGAGACACTGTAGCGTGAGCACAATATAAACAACCCCCCCCCCCTCCACCTCAACAAGACCGAGACCAAAGCAGGGACTTAAAGCAAGTACTGGTGCCCCTCGTACAAGACTGAGAGAATAGAGCTGCTTGTTGCTAAGCTGTCGTCCTGAAGGTGCTCAGGAGAAATCCCCTCACCAGTACAACCCCTCAGCGGGGGCATATGCTAGCATCAGAGCAGCTAAGAGCAAATAGAAAACAGAGAGGAGAGGAGGAGGAGGAGGAGGAGGAGGGGGTGAAGAGAACTAGAGAGGAAAAATGAACAGAGCGGGAGGGTGAGTGCAGGAAGAGGTGGGGAGCAGAAAGGAATAAATTGAAGCTGATCTGGCGCTCTGCATTCTGAGGAGAGCCATTTGCATATCTGTGCAGCGGTGCAGAGGCAGAAATGTGTCGGCGCTGACAGCAAAGCCCAATATCTCAGACCGCCGCTGACACCCCCGCGCCGGTGCACGCGCTCGTGCACGCGCTGGAGGGTCAGGCCATGGGAGGCTGTGTGTGTGTTGTTTTGCTCTTGCACAGTCATGTACAGTCGGGCGTTTGTCGGCTCATGTGCGAGCCTGGTCTCCGGGGACGGGACTCGGCCCACTGCTGCACCACCCCCCCAAATAACTGGCATATACAGTACGTGCACTGGTGCACGGCAGAGAGAGGAGGAGGAGAAGGTGGACAGACGCGTTGCAGAGTGCCGCAGCTGCAGCCGGTCCAAAAATATCCCCCTTAGCTCCACTCAGACACACACATACAGATAGAAATGTGTTGTTGGATCACTCCAGAAGCTCCTGGATGGTTCTGAAGCCTCGATGAGAATGATTTGGGGGTTTTTTTGTTTGTTTGAGATGTGGTTTGGATTTTTGGAAACGTCAGCTAAGGATGGAACTTCAGAGGGGCTGCGGGGGAAGAATTCCCGTGCACGAGCATGGCTTCTTCTATGGCTCTCTGACTGCTTTCCTGCCTGATTGTGATTTATCTGTCGCGACGGAAAGGCAATTAAACACAGAAAACCAAGTGGCGAGCTCCAGAGAAGCAAACAAACAGCAAAAGTCATTTCACCAGGACATCACATCCAACCAGAGATGGGTGATGAAGCTCCAAATGATGGTCGGCCCCACCTTCTTGAGAGGACGTTAGCATGCTAGGTGAAGTGGGGTCTGAACCCGTTTCTAACCAACCAAGCTGACAACCCTCTTCATTTGGCTATTGGAGGAATTATTGTGAAGGCTCAGCGGGCCGGATTAAATAGTTCATCGGGCCACGTGTGGCCCCCGGGCCTTAGTTTGCCTGTTCTAGGGTGACCTCCTTAGCTACAAACAGAGATAGCAGAGCAAAAACAGACCAAAGTGGTGTTTTGCACTGAAATTCTCAGTACGCCTGATGGGAGCCTGGGCCCGGTGGCGTGCGAGAGCATGTGTGTGTGTGTGTGTGTGTGTATGTGTGTGTGTGTGTGTGTGTGTGTGTGTGTGTGTGTGTGTGTGTGTGTGTGTGTGTGTGTGTGTGTGTGTGTGTGTGTGTGTGTGTGTGTGCTTCTGCGTGGGTGAGAGCGGTTGTTCTGACAAAAACAGCTGGGGCTTCGAGAGTGGCCAGTTTTTCCACAAGCCTGTTCTTCTTCTTTGAGCTGCGTGCTGACGAATGCGGCTGGTAAACATCTGAGGAGCCTATCGGGTCTGGATAAGTGGCTCATTAGACTGGAGGTCGACCTGCTTCAAGGTCACGATTGGGTCTCTGCGGGCAGGCTGTCTGTCATATCAGAGGAGGAAAAATGCTGATGGGCCCGTCAGATGTCAGCGAGCGAGAGGAAGGTGGGTTGTTGCACACGCGAGAGGGCACGTGCGCGAGCGAGCGCAAGCTGCGGCGGACAGCGCTCTTGGCAGCAGCGTCGTGACATTGATCCAACATACCTCTCGCCATCAGTCTCCCTGCCAGAGGTAACTAGATTGTTCATAAAAATGGAAATGGAGTCATGTTGTTCTCATGTGCAGGGGCAGGCGCACATCAATTTATTTGATCGCGCGTGTCCTCACACATGCAAAGCTTGATTAGTGGACTGCACACACTGTATTTACGCTTTTCTCTCATGCGGTGTCACACTGCCGGGTGTCAGTCGTGCGCGCACCCTTTGCAGTGCACGTTATTTAATTCCCCGAATCCAGAGGACAGCTTTTGCACAAAAGGTTGTTTTTCTAATCGTTGCCACGTTTCTATTCCACACGTATCTCAAGCGCGTAGCTGGTTTTAAAGCTTTTCACGCTGCAAACACCAATTTTCACCATTTGAGAGAAGCGTAGCGGTACACACACACACACACACACACACACACACACACACACACTTCCTCCACCAAGCCTCTCGTACAGTCAGAGAGACACTTCAAACAGATGCTGGGCAAATAAACAGAGGCAGCAGGGGGAAGGGGACGTAGCAGAGAGGAAGTAAAGCCCTTTCCTGATTAACAGTTTGCTGTCACGTGTAGCATGATAATGCTTAAAGAGGCCATCATTTCAGAAGAGCCCGGGTGGCTGTGGAGCTGGGTGGGGTTGACAATCACGCCGAAAACGCCACAACGTGCAATTAGCTCCCTTATATGCGTCGTTTGTTAGCTTAGCAGCGTTCTGTGTCATGCACTAATTACCCACAACCACTGCTGACATGTGACAAATGCTGCGGGCGGCTGCGCTCCAGCCTTCTTCATCGGACTTTCACATGTCGAGGCCAAACTGCGTCTTCTGAAGTCGCAGCGACACCTTCTTCCTCTCTCCTTTAGCGCTCCAATAATGTGGACAAACTTGGAAATCACCATCTCTGAAAATATCTTGATGCTTAATCAATTTTGCTCACCCACTGTTTGTCTCCTTCAGCAGCAGATGCTATTGATTTTTTCCCCTCTTTCTTTTTCACGAGCGGGGGCAGGGTAGCACAAAGGAGCTGCAGCTAATGATGCAAATGTTCAGAAAGGCTCCCCAGCTCTCAGAGGGCATGGTTTCTGCAGCGTTTGAGCAGCACGCACAACAGCAGGGTCACAACCGCTGCTGGAAACTTAATCTGGTACCAAAATGGACAAATGTTAACCTCACGTTGCTAACCCAGAAGCAGTCGCTGTTGTGTAATTCTATATTAAACCAACTGACTGATGTTAAGAGTGATGTGACCAAACTGACACTCACTTTGCAGCCCTTTAAATAAACACAAAATTTCCTTTTATTTCACATCTAACAAGATGTGAGACTGCTTCGCTACCACAAGCTCCCTGCTCTCCTCTTCCAGCAGCCATGCTGCTATTAGCAAGCTATTCTAAAGGAGCAGTTGGTCGCAGCCATGTTGACAACATACGACAATGATTAACACAGTTTCTATCACATAAAAAGTCCACGTCAGCTGAGACGGAAGCTTAAATACTCACTGTAGCTTTAGTTTTTGATCTATTTACAACATCAGCTCGCTCTGTCTCTTCCTCATCCTCCTTTTATCTCCACACAGACCTTCATTTGTGCATGTCAATGTTGCGTAACTTACATTTGCAGCTGATTTTAAAGTGATTATGCCTCTGATGTACAAATAATGAGACCGACTCGAGCATGAGCTCCTCTGACTGCTGTCTGTTACTAATTTCCAGGTCAAAGTTTAAACCCAGAGGAAATTAAAGTCTTTGGGCCCCATGACGTTAGCGGGAAGTACTTATTTGACTTATTTTCCATCCTTTATCATTGATACTGGTCTATATTTAATAAACTAATAAATAAACGCACGTTAAAACGACGCTCTATCAATACAAGCCGACACGGCAGCATCAGAGCCTGAGATCGCTAATATTTGATGCGTGTTAAGAGCCTGTGATTGGGTGTTGGGGGGGGGGGGGCTCAGAGAGAGCAGAAATTCATCAGCAGGGCTTCAGCCTGCAGATCTGCATGTAAAGTGGGTCAGCTGTGCTCCTGGAGAGCTTAACAAGCTGCTGTAAGAAAAAGGCAGCACACTTGATAATTAGCAAGAGGAAGAAGGCAGGTCTGGGGGGGTTTCAAGGAAGAGGAGGATAAGAGAATGTGTGGGTGTGAAGCTGGACTGGCACGATACTGCAAGAGGAATTTTATGCGGGGTTTTTTTCCCTCCAAAAGTGTGATAATATGTGTGCTGCTTTCCACTTTAGCTCCGAATACTCAGCTCTATCTGAACTCTGTGCCTTTTATTACACTCTCTTCCTAGATTCAACTAGGACTTGTCCTGAAGTCAAGGTTTAATTAGAATCCAATGTCCGTCTTTCTGCTCCTTTTGAGGTTTTCTTTGGAGTTTTCTTTCACATTTGCAGATAATCATAATACACAGGCAGAGCAAACACATCAGAGGATTTCACACATGCAAAGTGTTTCCAGATGACCTTTTCAGGAAGTTTAATGTCAGAGCAGTGAGAGCAGCAGAGGGAGGTTCAGTCTTATTCACGTTTATTGCGTTTACAGAGCCAAACCCGTCTATATGACATGTTTATGGATTATAAAACGGACAGGAAGGAGAAGGGAAAACTCACTGAGCAGCTGGATTAACCTTGTCAAAGTGAAAGTGAAAGCTGTCTTTCTGATGCACTTTTACAATAAAAAAAAAAGGATGAAGGATCGAAGTTAAAAAAAACATCCCACATGATAGAAGAGGTAATAATCTAGAATATCATCCAAATCGGCAACTGTTTTACTTTGATTTTTATTCCATTTTAAAGATTAATAAGCCTCAAAAGGGCATCGATATGATTACTTTGGACAGAATGAACCATTTCAGAATGGGAGTTTAATGGAGATAATTACTCTTTTCGATAAACACTTGCTAAAACGCACGGATGCCTATTGTTACGTGTGGGGATTAGAGGTTATTTCCAGCAGCAGAGGGCTCAGCTGGAGTTGATCAGCAAGCGCATCTCATGTGTTTACGTATTCTTCCCTGAAAGCTCAGGTTCTCTCAGGCAAAGTACGAGGAAGGTTATGGGATGCAGAGCGAGAAAAGAGCGAGATAAAGACCTAAACGCTCGAGGCATGAAAGGCAACGTGTCCTCCTTTTCTCAAATCCTGTAGCGGACAAAATCTGCCGCAAAAATCAAGCAGCTGTCTGACGTTAGCGTCGCAGTTGGAGCCATAAAATTATTATGTGGTCGTAATATGATGACAATTTGTTGTCAAAGATAATTGTGTAACAAATGGTTTGACTTGTTGGCTTACATGCGGATTGCTAGTGTATTAGCTTAGAGCCAATGATGCCTTTATTCTTAGCTTTTAATCGTCTGGTATTTTCTGAATAATTGTTTATATTTGTGTAGGGAAGAGAGCAGTGTCGTTCTAAGGTGCTAGCCTAGCATGGGAAAGCCGTCTGTGCAAACACTTCATGACCAGAGGTGAGTGAGGATGGTAAATTGAGAGCTTCATCTGCAGCACGGTTCTCTCTATCTGTCATCATTATTAATTAATTAGGTATCTATCTATGAACTCCTTCCCAGAGACATGATCTGACCTGTGCTGGACTCAGGCTGTCATATGAAAAAGAAGAAAATGATGTTGCACCGTGGTGCAGATGGAGCCGAGCCTTGTTAAAATTCACCCATGTGATGTGACGGACAGATAATCCATCTACTGCAGAGCCTCTCCTGGAAGGCTTCTCCTGGCCTTTTGCAGCCTTTAAACATTTCCAGATTTCCATTCCTTTCCTCCGAGTCGAGTTTGAAACCATAAAAAGAGAAAATACTCTCTGCATCGGGCGCGCTGTTTCTTTCGCGCTGCAAGGCCCGACAGTAAAACACAGCCTCATAATCTACATTTGGTCTCTGACAGGTTTGTGTGTTGTTTACTCAGGCAGTCTATTATAGAACACAGCACCCGGGGGTGAGCTCAGCATTTGCAGCCTTCCATTTTGCAGGCTGCTAAAGCCCCGGTGCAGCGCGGTGACAGCTCCAGACCGTATCTCTTCAGTGGACAGTACATCATTTCTATGTCTGTCCTTCCGCTCCTGATATCCAGCGAATCACAACCGATTGATTTCAACGTCGGAAGAAAAGACTCTGCGTCTCTAGACGGAGGTTCTCCTTTCTCCACCAAACCCCCTGCAGGCTGTGGGGATTGTTGCCCCACGGATGAATAACTAACAGCAGCTGAAAAACCAAAACAAGCAACAGAAAATATAAGAAAGAAAGGCGATGATGCCGTGAATAAATTAAAAACTAATAAACCCCAGGGGTGGTAAGAGCAGGAGCAACGCGCTCTTTAGAGATGATGATGCCACTATTATTTTCAGTTCCAGCTCCTTTAATTAAACATTTGAGAGAATACAGAAATATTACATTTCGTAACCAGACCAGGACAAATTACGCTTCGTTACCAAGGAGAAACTGCTGTGACTGAAATATTAAACACCAGACCGCCCTCTGGTGGCAGGCAGCAGAAAGGGGAAAACGCTCCTCCCACTGTTTTAGACGGCACTTCCATCAAACAGCTTTGCTTTTGGCTTTTATCACTTTATTTTGCTGACTTGAAATGTTTTTAGCTACTTAATTATAAAAAAAAAATGCAGCTCAGCTGATCAGAGAGCTGGATCATAACGTCATTAGGTTTTCTTCGGCTGTAGCCACCGAGCAGATATATCCAGCTCGGTGGAGTGAGCCACTTACTGTTGTTCAATAATCCATTTGCCTGCCTCTGCTATTGGCATGACTGTAATTCCAATCACAAGGACAGTACAGGGAGATAAGTGAGGAGCTGCCGACTGAAAGCTGCAAGATAGCGACATGCCTGAAATCGAATAATGGTCTCTTGCTTGCTGCATTAACCAAGAATTGTCTGGTCCATTACGGTGATGGGGAAAGGGAAGGAGCTCAGAGGTACAGCACAGTTTGTGTTCCCACGCTGAAAATTAAGGCTCAAAATGGGTCATTTTCACGTTTGTACAGGTTCCGTTGTTGAAAATTCTGATCATTATCGACACGGATGTCACAGGGAAACGTTCAAAAAGTGTCTTGGCATGAAATAGCGCATCTTACTTCATCCACTTGCGCAAGATGTTTATTTAAACCATTCCTGTTTTGCAATCTGACAGAGCGGACGAGACGCAGTAAAACTGACAACAGCGTGACGCCCGCGCTGCCTGTGCAGTGATGTAGCTCCGCTCCATCAACGGCACCGCCTGCACGCCACAGCGAGCACTGTTACCATATCACCAGGCAGCTTCCCAGCAAGCCATTACTTGCTGCCTCATCTCATTAGCATTGCAAATGAGCCCTAATGCCAGAGCGGTGATGGCAGCAGCGGAGGAAATAGGACAGAATTATCAAATTATGTAAGAAATGTGGAAAGGCGAGGAGGAGTGCTTATGGAGCAGATATGATCCTCCTTATATTTATTATGTGTGCATGTTTAGCTACAACAAAAATCAACATTTTAAAAATGTTTTCCTGTTTATAATGCATCGTTAAAAGTGTTAAATGTGATTAATTGCCAGTCTCGTCATCAGCCCGAATCTCTGACAACTTTAATGCCTTTTCGGGGCCGAGCACTGAAAAACCTTCATTAAGCTGTGATGCTGCTGCCTGGTTTAATGGTTCTAATGCCAAATGATTCCTTTTCTCCAGTCAATCTTAAAGCTCTCGACACTCTTGTTCGGCTTCATTACTTCAACCTGAATTATGTTTAATGGCTGGAGACACTTATCCACTGCGAAATGGTCCCTTCAAAGTTGCTTGATTGCAGCTGGGCTAGTTTTAAGGCCATGCTCGAGCACTGCTCGAGGCCTTCTGGCAGTAAAAGAGGGGACACGTCATTCTCTATTGATTCTCTTGACATTTGTGATTATTATTACTGAGAACTGCACCAAAAAAAAGGGTGCAAATGGCAGAACATTTTCTTCATGTTGCTGTTATTTCGCTCTTTCCAAGTCAAACTCCCAAAGAGCCAATCCATCAGTATCCGGAGGAACAGCTTATCCTTCAGGGAAATGGTTCCATGTTTTGGTGAGTGCACATCAGCAGAACAATACATAAAGACCCCCATACCAATGAGCTGTTGATCATAAAGAATGGAAGTCACCAGGAAACAGCCAGCCAGGCTGTTTTCATGAGCTGTGTGCAAGGAAGCAAATATCCAACCCTCACAACAGAGGACCAGCACACGTATCAGTGTGTCGTGGAGTCCGTGCTGAACTGCTACGAGGAGAGAGGCCATGAGGAAGAAAAGGTCAGCCTGTGATTTAAGTGCCACTGCTCATCATCTGGTAAAGTCAAGGTCAGGACCTTGTGCGGTCCCGTGGTATTTCCACTCTGCTTTTCGAGCAAATTGCAAATTTTGGCTGATGCGTCGGGTTAACTGCTCGGCCTTTATTGCAGACCCTCCTCCTGAACTAACATGGCTTAAATGTAATAAAACACTGTCACGCATCCCTGTCCTTTTACGCTCCCTACCTGGAAGACAGTTCAGGACAAAGCCTGGAAGGTTTTGGAAAAAGCTTCATTAGGAATCACGTACCTTAAATTATAACCAAAACGGTGTAAATGCATGCAAATCATCTTTTTTTTTTGCTGCTGGAGCTTGTTAAAAATGCCTCCCTCCCCCTATAAATCAGTCTGGCCCTCACATGGTGTGAAAGCTGCTCCGGTCTGTGAGCTGCTCTGCCCGAACGTGGACGCCCACCCCACCACGGGGGTCAGGCTGCACATGGCTGCCTCAGCGCTGCTCTGCCCAGTACTCAGTGGGGGGAAACACAAGGAGCCCTGTAGTGCCGTAATGCAATATTCATGGTGGGGGCGTGAGCGGAGCAGTTAAACACAGCGTAGTTGTGAGAAGACCTTCCAACCCTGGACCAGGGTAGCAGCTGCTGCTTGGACTCACTCCCCTCTCCAAATCATATCCTCTCATCTAAGCATTGTCTCTTCCTTCCCCTGCCCTCCCTCTGCTCCCTCTCTGCTGTCTCTCACTCAACCATTAATTTTTAATCACAACTTAAATGGCTGCCTTGGCTGTGGCTGTGGGGGCAGCGAGTCAAAGGCTCTTGCCTCTGGTTACAAAGCAGGAAATAAATTTGAAGAGATCAAGCTAAACATGGAAGGAGGGGGAGAGCTAACTAGAGAGTACACATGGGGAGGGGAAATATCAACTTGCTGATGCCATTACAGCTTAATTATAATTTCAAGTATTTCTTCCCTGGCTGATGCCGCTGCTGCAGGACACTGACTGAATGAAGATTGATAGCGTTTCAAGGATTTTACAGGGAGAAAATGAGTTCACTGAACTGCAGCAGCGATGAGGCAACTGTCCGTGTGCAAACATCCTGCACATACTATGGAAATATGCATGAAGAGATATGAATTATTTAGACATTTTGTTGTTGAAATATCCCCTTCGTGGCCAATCCCCCAGTTAGAAAAGTCATAAAAAGCCAAAATGAACTAGAAAATTTTTTATGCAGCAGTGAGGAAATAATTTCTCGCTAGCAGGTAGTTAAAATTACCTTCTGACAAAAATGCTGCAACAAAAAGGATGCAAACGTGTCAGGATGTCATGGTAAAAGATTAGTACTCTTCTGATCAATCAATGTCCATCGACATTTCTGGTGTTTTTGAGCCGTAATTCCGTTAATAAATCAAGTTGCAAGGGACAAGACAATAACCAGCAAATTCAAAACTAAAACACAACTTAAAACCTCCAAAGCGTTATTAAATACAGCTGAGAGTGTGAGTATATAAAAGGAGGAAGCGCTTATTCATGAAGGACAAGGCTGGGTGGATGCTGTCAGTGAGGAGACAGCACTCAGGTTTTGCCCTGCATTATTTATTTTCCATATTGGGGGTGGTCTGACCCTCTCCTGTAATGAGCACTGGAGTCACGGTCTGTTTGGAGTCCTGGGGCAATGCCTCGCGACCCTGTCCCTGGAACACCGTGCAGGCCCCTACACAGCAACTGTTTGTTCAGACTTCACTTGGACTGTAAAAGTCAAGCCTTGTTGACACATCTGCGTGTCTCTCCCCGAGGCTAATAGCTATTACATCTGTCTGCTTTTTAGCAGAGGGAGAGGAAGCCGACAAGAATCAAACGCTCTTCTGAAAACGCTGACAGCTGACAGCGAGCTGACAGCCTCCTCGCAGCGGGGGCCACGCTGTTGATTGTCTCACGGGTGTAGTAAAGGTGATTACATTGGTTCTGAAAGAGACGCTGATGACCCTACGCTAGCAGAGTGTCAATGTTTACACTAAAACATCTGCGTATTTCACAGGCCGCTCCTTCCACCACCAAGCAGCCCCTCTCAGGCGTGACAAACATCACCATAAAGCGTACCCTCATCTGCCACAACATCAATGATGCAACAGTGGCTCACATCAGCCCACAACAGCTCAGCATGGCAAGAATATTCTGAGGCATCACTGCAATATTTGGGTGCCTTCTGTTGCACCCTTGGTTTCATCACCGCCTGTGAGGAACGCAGTGGTTCTCGGTGTGCTGATATTAAAGTAATATCCACATGAACATCCAGGTCCAATGCTTCCCAGCAGAGTATTCTATTTTGACATGACAGGCTTTGCTATTCTCCTTATTTTGTGACATGTTTTTAATACCGTGGCTGCTGAAAATGTGTCAGTAGGTACAAAACAGTGCAAAACCGACACTAATGAACATGCAGTTATTGACTCAAACACTCCTTTCACTGGTTTAAACTTGTCTCCCACATTCACTTATTTAGAAAAAAAAAAAAAACACCGACGTGCACTTTACCCACCTGAGGTGATTCGGTCACATCTGGTTTAACATCTTCACCTCCATTAGCTACTTGAACTGTGGAAATAATCCACCTATTGATCCTCATTTCTAACACGGCAAATTACCAAAATCGAGGTAGCGGGGCCGACTATGTTCATGCTAGCCAGACCTCCGCGTTGCACAGAAACACAGAGAGAGAGAGAGAGAGAGAGAGAGAGGGAGAAGGATAATCACTCACTAATCAAGGACATCGATCTCATTGTGAGCACATCTGTCCGCTAACCCCTCCCGAGATTGATTGCTCTGACAGCCCACATGGAACACCAAAAAGGGCCAAAAGATGGACGGAATAGGGAGAACAAAAGGAGAGCCAAGGAAAGCACACACAGATTCACTATATCTTCATCTGTTAATACACAGCTACAAATTGAGCGACAAAACAGCCCCAAAAGCACTGCAGTGAACCAGTCAGAGCAGTTCATACTCTGTGTTTCTCCACTGACCCACATAAACACAGAAGGTGAGAGCACAGAGGGAACACTGCTGCGCGTGGTGCATGGGTGGGAGCCCACTGGCTGAACGGTCAAACCCTCCCTGCTGCACGTTTCATTCAGGTTTGGCTGCATTTACGCACCAGGACCCTCAGACGTTATTGGGAAAATAACAGTATTTTACATTCAGGGGCCACCAGAGACCCTGGGACTCAGGCACAGATGCAGGCTGATTGAACCGGCGCCATATGTTTGCATGGAGCTCTGAAAGGCAAACAGATTTCCCAAATGAAATCATAAATATTCCTCTTTACAATCAGGGTCTAAAAATAGCATCAGTGCACTTTATGTGACACCGAGCAACAATCTGGCATCTTGAATGCTGCTTGCAGGGCGTTGTTGAGTTGCGCTGACTGATAAGGGTGACAAAGCTTGGCTGAGATAAAGAGGAAGACCTCTATCGCAACAATAAAGACAAATTCTTCACACTTTAGAGAGGCAGAGAAACCAAGTGGTTTCATTACAGAGCGCTGCTGATAAAACCTCCAAACTCAGGAAGGATCAAATATTAAAATGTTGCCATGCAGCGCATGCTTCTGTCAAGTGGGGGGGGGGGGGG
>BJFM01005838.1:22925-32946 GCA_016586285.1 Arothron firmamentum
GGAGAGTTTAAAATTGCTAAAAAAATAGATGGCTTAAATGTGTTAAACTACCATGACACATTTATCATTGTATTCATTTTTCTGCAGGCCATACAACAGGAGGCAAACGAAGCGTTACAATAGTGTTAGTCGGCCTAAGGAAGCCAAAAGCAGCATGATAAAATTAGAACTTAAACCATACGAAATACGTGAAAACATCGCTCCAAGCATTACAGCCCCCCCCCATCACAAGAGGACAGCAGGAGTCACGCTATCTGTTTATTAGGTTTCAACACCATCATTCCCACAAAGCAAAACAGGTCCAGATTTTTGTTATTATAGATGAAAATATTGTTGCTGCTGAATATAATTCAGCCTGGACAAGTGTTGCTCTCAGAGCTGTAAGAACAAGAGGAGCCGGTATAACTGAGCTTATTGCTCGGGGCTTCCTCTCGTTCCCATATCAGCGTGCTCTGGTCTCAGCCCTCTCCTCTCTGCTTCCCATTAACCGGCTGACAGATCAGTAATAAACACAGCCTGTCACCTTCAAGGCTTGCCTCCCATTTACTACAGAACATGCGAAACCCTGCTCTCTTGATCCCTCTCTATCTATCCATCTATCTCCCCCCCTTCATCCACTGGGCTCACTGGAGCTGAAAGCTGATTTCTGGCCCCTGCCACCTCAGAGGCAGCAAATTTGGTTCCATATCCCGATAGTGCTGAAAAAAGACATGAATATTAAATGGAAAAACCATGAATAAATAAGCAAAAAGGACTTCCAATCGCGCTAACCCTCTTTCTGTCTCCCAGCAGTTGAAAAGCACAAGGGGAGGAACAAAGAGGGGACCACCTCAGGAGAGACGCTGGCCATTTGTGAGGTAATTGGCTTTTTCTAGACTTTGCTCCCAAGGTGCTGGGATTCCACACAAAACAACGAGGTAATCAGGAGGTAAGAGCGCAGCTGATGGTTAGCAGCGCAGAATTCAATGACAAGCTACTTTCCCAGGGAATATGATGTGTTATTTTCATATGTGGGCCAACCTGAGGGATAAAAGCAAAACACACTGCAGCGGCTCGATAATGAATGCGTGGAAAATGCAAATGACATTGAGGGAGCGCTGGAAGTGCGGTGTGTACAAGGGATCACACACTGAAGTGTAACAAAGCAGTAAAGAGGATCAATTATTTGTAATGTATATTCACTGCTCCCTTTGCACGTGGCTGTTACACGGCAACAAGTAAATGTAGATTATCAGGCCGCGAGCGATCCCCGTAATGGTGCGTATGTGTAGCGTTGCTTCAAGGGTTCGGTATTTCTTCAACAACCAACATGGAGCCAGAAACAGCCGTGTATATATGTCCTAATACCCTCATTGCAGGTATGATCCATCTCATTCAAACATCCACTTTTAAATGAAAGGGTGGTTTTCTCTTTCTGCTCCTGTCTTATTTTCTGGGAGCCTTCACGTAGCCCCAGCAGGCCCTCATTAGCCTGTTAACGTTTACGGTGGGGCTACGGAACTGTGATCCACCAATCAGCGTTCTTCAGCACAAAGCTTCTCCCTGAATTTTGGAGAATCTGAAAAGTTCTAAGCCAGGGCTCAGGGGGAGGAGGAGGTTTTAGAAAATCCTGGGTAGATGAAAAATAATTGTGCTGGAGAAGGATCAATAGCCAAGTCTGCTAGCTGTGTCCAATTCCAATGGAATGTCTGTGCTAGTCACATAAAACTGCCAACAGCACAAAGGAATCCTGTTAAAAAAAAAAAAACTTTGTTTGCTCTGCTAAAGAATATTAAGCACAGATTTTAATTAGAATGCTGTGCTGACTGTTGTATTCTCCCACACAGAATGCCTCACTAACCTGGAAACAGCTGGACACACTGACCAAACCATGGAGAGATGGACAAATAAATGAGTAAAGCTTCCTCTGAAGCATGGGGAAAGAACGCCGCATCCATGTCAATACAGGTCCCTCTAAGGCAAAAATGGGAGATAAGTCATCAATTTCCCCATATGGAAATCAATTGCTGTTGTTGCTGCAGGATCACGAGCATGGCAGCACCATCGCTGCCAATCCCAGATATTCACTCAGCAGAGCAAAAAGCAGCAAACTTGAATGCAACTGCAGCATCTGGAGCTCCGCATTAACAAACCAGGACTTTGTTTAGTTGTTTTGAGCTCGCAGAAGCGGGAAAATGGACAGATTTAATGAGCAATCCACCACAGGTCAAACAGGGCGGCGCACCACCAACAATCTGTCCAACCAGCATCGACGAATCTGTGCATCACGACAGGAGAGGAAGATTCAATATACCGACGCCATGCTGGCACACATGGCGCAATGACCACAAAACACAGGGAAAAAGAGCAGAAACCGGGCCTCGGGCTGAAGACAGAACTACGTTATCGACCTTTGAAACGACTCCAGCCTGCACTGATGTTAAGATGATATGCCAATGACTTGCGCAAAGGCAGATAAAAAGCGGATCTCATCCTGACCCGCTGCTGGAACTGAATTCCTCATCTCAGCAATTATATCCATGACTTTCTTCGCTGTAGTCAGATCAAACCCCCGCAGAAGAGAGCTCCTTTGTATCTGCGAGGGAGCCATCAGACTGACTAATCTCTCAGGGAAAAAAAAAGATAAGCCAATATTCACAAAGCACTCACTGGATTCATGTGTCATATCACAAGATTTATACGCTCAGCAGCAGCGTGAGCACAGAGCGAGGAGTGACCTTTTCTTCCTTAAAAGCTCCAAAAGGACCTTCCATTTTGTCTCTGTAATCGGTGACAATTATTTCCTTCCCTTTGGCACTTTGTGTGAGGAGCACATTGGTCGGATGAACCTTTATCAGTCTTTGTAGAACGCATTTCCGAAACAGAATTTTTAACAACATGATGCCTTATTTCAGACCTTTCGAGATGGTTTAAGATGGAGCAATTTGAAACTGAATGTGAGCTCATCAATGGCTTGAACATTACAGGCTGATGAGCTGCTGCTCTCCTTTGATTAACTCACTGTTTCTGCTTGTTGAATATTTCCGTGTTTGTAGAAGAGAGACGTTGTGTTTCTTGCTGGCTGGTCACTGGCAGCCATTTGATTCACTCTCAGAGCTTTACTCAGGCAACACGCTCTTCATGCTCCCACATAATAGGATTGTATTCTTGGGAGGCCTCGCAATAGCAAAGAAAACCACAAATTCCTCTGCAGCTTCAAGACGCCCCCTAGGAGGAGTTTAAAGGTCTTTAGAAAAAGAAAAGCTACAACCAAACTACATCCATTTCTTTAACTCTCACCAGGTTATAGTGATGTTGTGACCTGATGAGTGTTTAACTGTCTCTTTGTTTTTGGATAATGAAAATCACCTCGTGGTGCCAATTTAGCATTCTCATTGAATGGTTTGATGTTTCAGGACCACATTTCAAGTAAAAAGTTAACTTCTAATGTTTGTGGTCTGGATTGCACCCATTCAGAGATTCATACTTGTTATTCTGGCTTGAATGAACTCTAAAACATCCATAAAATCTGCATTAAAAATGTTGGAATGCAGCCTTGAGCAACTGCAACTGCAGAGGACATCAGCCTGGAGGACATTTATAAGGAGGAGAAAAGGGAAATGTAGGTTCATGTCAGAGAGCCAAATAGCTTTCAACACCCAGACTGACCTTCAGCTCACAGAGAAGTGAGCGTGCAGAAACACACACTCACACCCGCACACACAAACGTTCACAGGATGTGACCATAAACCATAATAGACATTCCTTATTACAGGGAGTGAGCCTTGGCTGTGCGCCATTTTAAATGTCACAGACTCCTCCACGGGGTAATCACTGATCAGCCCCAGTTTGCAGCTGGCATAACGCGCTGTATAATCTACAGAGATAACTGTTCCACTGGCCCGGCTGACAGGACGAATCACATCCTTCAACGGCTGCCAAACGCAACCTTTAATGTTCATCTGCACGTGGATGTATCTGTCATGATTCCAGCTACAGCATGAACGATTATTACAGTCAGTAAAGCAGAATGCCGTGCAAGTGTTAGGTCTTCATTTAGCCTTCCAGTCAAACAAAATAACCTACATGAACTTGAGGTTAGATAATTAAATTGTTCTTTTTAACCGAGACGGGTAAAATTACAATTTTTCCATGTATTTACTTTTTCACTTTAGCTTTTATGATTTAAAGACATGAAATTTTCTGGAACATAACATGCTGGTAGTTGTAAAAAACAAAAAACAAAAAAAAAAAGAAGACCGCCTTAGTCTTTGCTCGCTCTGATATGAGATGGGGTGAGATCTCAGTGACAAGCAGTTCTTGTCAAAGTAAGCCGCCAGGGGAGCGAGAAGCGCTCGCAGTTAGCCTCCCTGTGCAGGATAGGCGGTCATGCCCTGACCTATAATATGAAGCGGGAATTGAGGTGGAAGAAAGGGCAAGAGAGCAACACAGAAAAGACCGAAGAGTCAGACACGCAAGACGGCAAAGGTTCAGCCAGTCAGGAAAGCAAAACCAGGTATCAGAGCCGGAAGCAGGAGGTTGAAAATGCCTTGGAAGAATTAAACTTCTTTGGGAAAACATCCACCTGTGACTGTACATTTACGTGTGTGTGTGTGTGTGTGTGTGCTTATAGAGAGTGTAACATTTACACAGTCACCCACCTATCTGATTTTGCTTCATGGGATTGCTCAATGTTTGATATTTACACAAGGACACTGACTGTTTACATGAAGTACAGCCTCAAAGTGGTCACACTTGTACTGGCAGAGACAAAAAGACAATAATTCTGCACACACAACAATCCCATTGCTGCCCTGCTCGCTTTATGTTAGCATGTTAAACAATGCATGAGCGTGTGTTCCTGCCCTGCTGCAGACCTCCACTTCTCCTTTGCTGTCATTTCGCTGAAACGCAGCTTCCCTCCTTTTTAAATGCGCTGGCTGGAGAGCAAAACACAATTCCCAGAGGAACCGCAACATCCGGTCCCTGGGACAAAAAAGCAGCAGAATATGGACAGAAAGCTCTGTCCCCTTTAGTGGAAAGCTAGGGTATACGTGTTCAGCTGAGCAATCTATATCATATTTTATAGTGTATGCGAGAGCCAGAGCACAGGCAAAGTTTAGATAAACAATCAGGGCAGCGGTGTGTTTTACTGCACCCGTGCATGGGTCAGCAGGCTATAAAAGAGGAAGCCATTCGAAAATACTGCTGAGGTTTCCATTCTTCATGATACAACACATGTAAAAGCATCAAAAACTAAGCTGCAGTGTGAAGACCTCAGTGTTTCATTTGACCTGAGGAGGGATTTGCTCGCTCCAAAATGCAAATTCTGGCGTGCATCAAAGGTTGAACAGTTAAAAATTCACAATTGGCAAGTTCCACACAGCCGTATTTATGGCTGACTCATAAAACTGCAAGCAACACCCCGAGTGAATGATGCATCTGCGGCACCTGCGACAGCACACCCGTAGTCATATGTCATCGAGTTCATCCTCTCTATCTAAAATACTATTTAATTCTGAAATAGAGAAAGCTTTGTGGTGTATTTTCTGCATTTTTTTTTTCCATGAGCCTCTCAGAAAAGGTCATCGATCTGGTGAGATCTGAAAGGAGCAGCGCTGCATAAACAACCCTCTCGTGTCTTTAGAGGGTTTTGAAATATTAACAAAAGAGCTTGCAGGTACATCATTTTGCTGCAACAGCTATGGCAGCAGAGGGAAAATGTGTCTGAGCTCTGCTATAAATCACACAATACAGTAACGCCGCACATCCAGGCCTGGCTTGTACCCCAGGCAACCTGACAGTAAAGCCCCATCTTTACAGATGGCTCCAGGAGAGGCTTTGTGCCTGTGCGTGTGTGCGCGCGCGCGCACGTGTGTGTGTGTGGCTGTGTGTGCGCGCGTGTGTGCGTAATTTGGTTTTATTCATGGAATAAGCAATAAAAATGTGTCATTGCTCTTCTACATGTGGATTTATGTGCGCATCCAAAGAAGAAAGCGGCTGTAGACTCTAATTTAATCCACTCGACTTCCCTTTACATGAAAGCTGTGGGACTTACAGATCTTGTGCCTCCCTTTTATGGGGAATTTCACCAGCAGCTCCTGGGGATTGGTGCAGATGAAGACGAATGGGGAGGTCGACTCGTCGCGGGTATCGGGGAACTGTGGAGGTAAGAAGGTCAGACAGAGGAAAGATGGGTTTAGCATCACCTCAGCCATGTTGTGTGCAGAATGTGTTAAACCCTCATGAAGCCTAGCGCGTCTGATGAATCATTCAGTGAGCGTCTCTGTTTAGACAGCATGCAAGATGTCCTCGGCGTCTGATGTAATACTACATGCCTGACAGCAACTGACACCACTGGGTCTGATGCTTCAGAATGATGCTGACGATCATGAGATGCTGTTTCAACGCTCAACAATTGTAAAGGTAAGAGTGGACTAAACCGTCTAAATGTTCTTTTACCCATGCTAAATCTCAGAGAAGTCTCTGCCCACATCAAACGGCACGCCTCATGACCTTTGGCAAACGCTGAGCATGAGCAAACGCCGTAAACGGGCAGGCCACTAATTCATTCGCGGCTCACTACCGACAAGGATAAGCCTGCTGAGAGATGCAAAGACACCGTCAGTGAAAAGCCGTTTCCCTCACCATCCAACTGCGCGTTGAGGCTTCGTGCTTATTCTTATTTATGCAGTGTATCATAGAGAAATCACACAGGAGGCTGCCGTTTCTGCTGCAGCGGGACTGGAGCGCCATCCTGACAGCGACCTTGACGGAAATCTGCACTCTGGAGTTAACATCAACACGCAGTGACTCCCTGACAACACCCTTCAGACACGCATCGCCACATCCACGTAGGTATTTGCGCATACTTTACATTTCTTGCTGCGTCGCAGCGAAGGATAGGCTGCGTTCCGGCTCAGGGCCCCTCCTTCGTCTTATTGATTGGCCTCTCAGGTGAGCAGGGAATTGACTGACACAGTGACAAAGGAGTCATCTTTCCCATCACTGGCAGCAAAGCGCTCAGCTCATCCAATTTCCTCCAGCTCCATCAGATAGTGGCCGTGATTGCATCTAGCCAGCCAGGAAGCCAGCCACCCCCTCCCACCACACACACACACACACACACACACACACACACACACACACACACACACACACACACACACACACACACACACACACACATTTCTATTCACCATCTTCATCTCCCTCAAAGGAGCCCTGAAGGTTGTGACAAATTTGGGGCTTTTAGGGGAAATCAACAGTCTGCAAACCATCTGGACAGCCCCCACGAACTGGAGGGCACTGATAGAGACCTTTATGTCACAACACAAGTGTAATACTCAGATGCGTGATGAAATGTGCAAACACTCCAAGTTATTCAACATTGCTAGGGATCCATAAAGAGCCCCTTTACAGAGAAAACAATGATTCCAATTGAATTAGGTCCCTCCCTTCACCCAAGACATAAACATACAAAATCCCCAGACAACTCATGAAAAAATGATGTGTATTAATTAAAACAGGCTAAACAAGATAAAGGCAACGAGTCCACAGGTGTAATAAAAATCAAAAGGTGCCATAAGGATTTATTTCCTGTTCTAAACAGCACCTAAACTGTACAACATCATAGGTACAAAGAAGAAATATTAAATTCTCTCAACCAAGTAGCCTAAAGTGACACTCATTTCAAGCCAATATTGTGCCCAGGATAATAAAATTAGCATTTGACAGTCAAATATTTACAGATGAAATACAATAAGAAATATTTGCCCGTGACTGCCCTGTAACAGTGAATTAACTTTGACAGAGGTCTGGTGTAAGTGGGTCAAGTGTTTTCCAGAAACACACAACGCCTCATTAAGACTCGCCCTTTTCAGCTTTGCGTTAGCATGACAGCAAAAGCCAGAAGAGGAATCTGATAAAGACAGCAGAGAGATAATGTGGGGCATTTTATAACTGAGAGAATTTACTCTGCTAAAAGAAAAACAATCCGACATGACGACTCTAAACAAAAATTGCCTGAAAAAAACTAAAAGTGGCGTGTTAAATTCCTGGATTGGCGCACTTCTGCGATATCTGCAAACACATTGGCCACATAGGGCGGACGCTAAAGACTGTTAACACAGTGTTATTCTCATCATTTTCCCACTTACGCACAAAATCAGCGACCGAGCTAATTTCACTGCTAATGAGATCGTTATCCGTTTATATCAGATCAGTGGAGAGGTTAAAAAAACCCTTTAATAACAAGTAATTGCAACACTAATGCATCTTCTCCAGTTCTGCTGAAGTCTGAGAAAGTGAACCTTATGCAGAACCGAGAACAGGAACAAGTCTAAATCAAATACGCGACCGGATTACGACGGTAATGAATGAAAGGCTTGTGTTTGAGGAAGCGCCTGTAGCATGAAACCCGCTGCGATGTACAAAATGGCTGTGTTTTCTAAGGCACACAAGGAAACAAGATGGTGGTGGTCTTGGTGAAGCCGGGGGAAGTCAGGGTGGCTGCAGCCACAGTAAAGAGTGTGCGCACGTGAAACACCGCTTTCATCCTCTGCTAGCTAATTAACATTTAAAGCTGTTGAACGTGCTGCTTCTTTGCCTTGACACAGCCTAATTTCTTCCAATCCCTTGTCCATCAAAAGGGCGCATAACAGTGTGGTTGAGAGAGGAAGCGTCTCCACATTCATCAGGAGGCAGCTGATGAATTCAAAAGCATTAGATTGCTGCAATTAGGAAATAATTAAGTAGAATAACAAGGAAGCATACTCCATTAGAGTTGATGCTTTTAATTTGAAAAGGAGCCCTGCTGTATTGACTGAGAAACATGCATCGACACATACAGCGGTCAGGAAAAAGTGATAATATGTCTCCGATCAATTTTTAGCACAAGCCCCAGTAATGCTACTCATTAGCGTCTGTGTTCTTTGTCTCGGAGGTTTGAGTCACATCCTCTGGGCATTCTGGGCAGCTGATGAGGCGGAGGGGCATCCCGGTTCTTGCGACAGGTGCATTAAAATGCATCCTAAACGTGCGCCTTGGTCAAAGGTGGACTGGGGACAGTTTAGAAGTCAGGACAAGGACTCTGCAGCGACTTTTTCTAAATGTGACAACTGGGTCAGATTCACAATAAAAACACATCTGCTGCGTGGCTGGATTCCAATCTGCTTCCGAAACTGATAAAACATACCCCTCAACCCTGCCTGCGCGCCAGCTCCTGATTAATATATTCATCCGTTGTCTGTTTATGTAAAAATGTGTTTAAACATCAGTCAAATTTGTGCTCGTCTGTGATTTAAAAAAAAAAAACAATTAAAAAAATTTCGTAAGACCTGCAGAAATAATTGAACACTTTCACAGTCTCACAGCTCCTTCGTTGTACAAATTCAATTATTTGCTGGGATCAGGTCACAGGGGATTAAACAGCAGCCAAACAATGACTTAAAGGCCAGGCAAAGCGGGCCCCCCTCCCCTTTGACCCCATTCTCCATCAGCTTTCCTTCACATCATCTGGGCTCCATGCGCCGTGTTCTCAGAACGGGCCAAAGCAGCGTGACTTCCCACCAACATTTGATGAAAACAACATCCATCTTAATAAAAGCCACTAATGCAGAGCCAGGATTTGACAGCAGGAACACAAACCTTTGAGTCCAAGCTTGTCAAGTAACAGTTCAACAAGCCAACACTCTTCTCTCCCCCTCTCTACAACGTCGCTCTCTCGCTCGCTCTGGCTCTTTTCAGCTGCTGTCGGCAATTAAGGACAGCAGAGACAAGTAATCTGCTTCTGGGCGACAGGGCCAGACCAGAACAGGCATGTGGAGTTGTCTGTGTAAGAGGAGGGGGAGGGGGGTTGGTGCAGTGGAGCTGGCCCCAGCTTCAGCCCCAGCCAGGCCCTGCTTGGCTGCACTCAATCTCAGCCCAATAAAAAGCCCTTCATTGGCAGGGTGCAACTGAGCCAGACGGGCTGGGAGCATGTGGCTTTTAAAAATGAGGAGGCTGGAAAAGCAGAGGGGGGGGGGGGGGGGGGGGGGGGGGG
>BJFM01005838.1:32953-40453 GCA_016586285.1 Arothron firmamentum
GGGGAAGGGGGCAGAAAGCAGGGAAGGTGGAGAGGGGGAGAGCCTGAGAACAAAAATGAGGTGTATGATTCTGTGAGAAAGACTGATAATAAGACTCTAAGCTGGGGGAGAGGTGCAGAGGCAGAGATGCTGATAGATAGGGAGCTACACAAAGCCAACTGTGTCTCCCCGCTGAGGACACTTGAAATACTGCTTAGCCAGATCTGTCAAGGCTGGTTTCACCCCGGGAGTGGAGGAGCAGATGGGCTGTCTCAGAGATACTGGGCTACACGTGGGAGGTGAAAGGGTGTTGTAGGGAGCTGTGTGCAGCAGCAATCGTTTGCCAATCGTTCTCTAATCTCTCGTGTTCGCCCAACAATGCAAGCCCGCTTCTGGCATCCGTTAACCCTTCAAACGCGGCTGCCCTCAGGAAACAGCGCTGTAACCGCCTTTCAGCTTTGCTGCACGCAGTTAGCATGTTTGTTTTTCCACTGCTGCACGAAACAGGGCCAGGCAGCGCAGGCAACCATCGTGAATAATCAGAGTGTTAGCGGATCACTGCTGTTAGCAACTTGCTATTCCTGCTGGAACTGTGAACTGAGCTAAGCGTCCAACGCGCCACTTTTAAAAGACTCCCAGTTGAGAGAGACGTGGAAATTTAACACATTCACACGGCAGCCGACGTGCGAAAATGTTACGCTAATCATTAATCTTTTTGTGGATTCGGCTTGAGCGCTTCAGTTTGGTGCTCGTGACGACTTTGCTTGCTGAATTCATACTTTCCATTATTAATGCAAGCAGAAAAACTGGCCTGTAGGAAAATAGTTCTCAGGGATCTCTTCAGGGGCCCGTTTCATACAGCTTCTCAGTGTGAAAGTGGCACAGTTTATGGCGCGCGGCGTTTATTTCAAGTCCTCCCACTAAGGCCTGGGCTTTATTCCCGTCTGCTGGTTGCTGTTAACGCAAAGTCATTTCTCCGTGAGTTTTGCATTAAAGGTCCCCCAGCTGTGGAGGAGAGGCCATCCATTCACGTCACATTTACTGCGAAACATCTGCTAAGTTTCAATAAGCACAGCTCTGAGCGCGGTGGCTGTTCTCAACCCTAGCAAGCACTGACACGTGCCCAGAGAAGCCTTCTACAAAAGGAAGTCAAAGATTCGAATGTTCAGTTTGTACGTCGAGGACAGGAAGTCCTCCAGCGGCTCATTCTGTCCCTTTCATTTGGACCCGCTCCGAGTTGAGCAGCCATGATTAAAAATTCAACGTCTTCACCTGCAGAATCAACTGATGTCTGGTTTGAGAGCGAACATTAATTATCCAGGAGTGTCCAACACCGGCTCTTGAATCCTTTCATTATTAATATCCTCAACACGAGAGGCGGCTCATTATTAGAAGCTCGGCACCGGGTCCATGATTTTCCAATTACCGCCACTCTGTCAGTCGGCTCGCCCGCAACTTGATCTCACGTTAAACGTGTGTGTGTCTGTGCAGCAAAAGGTGTCGCATTCTGCACCAATATAAAAGCCTCTGTTGCTCCGGCTGAGGTTTGTGCAGATAAACTACGGTGTGAACCCAGGATGGAGGATTCTAACAGCTCACGCCCGGCAAAACCTCAAACCTATGCCTCCCGTCTGTGCCCTGTTAATGAGTCATTAAGTGATTGAAACAATCAAACCTGTGTCAGCCCCCTAATGAATGAGGAAGCCCCCAAATGGGCTCTTCTGCTGGTCGGGTGTGGCGCAGCGGCGCCTTTCAGCAGAAAGACTCACACAGACCTCAGCACTTAGCCCAGTTTCACTTTCCCAGCCATGTTTATGATTTCTCCTCCCGCCGTGACCCTCAGGCAAGAAGGAAACAAGGCTGCCTCACAACAGTCAGAGCCTTTTAGACTCAACAAGCCCACTGCTGTACGCTCCAAGGAAACGGTTTTTTCTCCTCCATTCACCGCTTAGCCTCCATTTGATGATTGCGCAACTGCAGCAGCGCTGAACCACAAACACAAATGTTCTTTTTTTTAAAAATGGGCCAGTAAGAGAAAGTTGCAGTCTATTACATGCAGTAGTTACAAATCACAAAAGGCAAAAAGCTGCGTGATTTTATGATTTTATTTTTTTTTAGTTGTAAGGCTGAAGCACTTGCAGAAAACCACACAGGCAAACCATTCCTCTAAGTAGTTTCCTTTGCACACACAGCGAGAGCCCCTGGAGACAATTACCATGTCTGCTCGCAAACACAGACTTCAAAAGAAAATTCCAGGGAATCTAAAGCATTAAAACTTCTTATTTTCCACCGCGATCGGTGGCACAAATCCAGCTCTGCCTGGCTCAGACTTCAGGAGAGGTAACAAACTATCTCGCAGCGATGGCTTGGTTTCAGAAGGCGCAAACTGAGAAGGTCTGGGGAGTCTGTGAACACGTCTGTCTCTCAAGGTGAATCTTTCCTTTGATATCCTGACACGGGGGTAACAACCCGGCCCCATCTGTGTTCACTCAGCCTCTACGGGAAATAACTGTCCTCCCTCCTGCTCAAGGCTTTCTGAAAAAGAGCGCAGCATCCTTGACAGAGGGCAGGTTTTGGGTTTCTTCTAGCCCATGGATGATTACTCCAACCTCCAGTAGACACAGCAATACCTCCGATACACTCAGAAGAGAAAATATAGCAGCTCTGTGCAGAAGGAGTTCAAAAAAAGAGTCCTCTCAATTCACAGTAAAACAGCTGGAGGCCTTTGAGATTACTGTGAAATGCTCGTGCCTCGATATGCCCTTGAGTCTGTTTTTAGCTCTGCATAATGAAGGTCGTCATTGTGACAAAACAAGCCTGTTTGCCCACCACTCCCCAGACACGGCAATTTAATAACCAATACTTGGACTGTGGCTGAGAAGATGCTTTTTTTTTTCTCTCTCTCTCTTCCCATGGTGTCTCCATAGGCAGAGAAAGATCTGCCCAAATGGAAGACTCGATTCTCACAACTTGCTTGTGATCTCTGAATGTCTTGTCAGGACTGCTTGAGGTCAGGAGAGAGGAATTATTTCTGGGGATTTCCCACTGTGTTCCATTAAGATGTATCCTCAGATGGCACAGCTGAGGTTACAGTTGGCTGCAATAAAGCGCCCGGTTTTAAATGAAGCGAAACATTAGCAGCTTTTAGCTGCACAGAATTTGAAATGAAAGGGAAGGATGTCGCGCCATTAAACAACATAAACATCTGCATAATAATTGGAGGCGTACGTGTTCACTCAAACTACATGATACATCTAAGCAGCTCGCACTAATTTACCAGTAATCGTTGAAAAGTTTCAGTCTGTAAGACATGAATATGGCATTCATTTATTGCATTTGATGCTTGGAACAATTTATAATCTGACATTTAAAACTTACAAGGAGGCTAAAGCTGGTGAAAACTCAGGAGAGTTTAAATTAAATAGTTAAACACGTTTCCAAATGACCTATGCAGAAGCGACTGTTGTTTCTGCTTTAAAGGCTCTTAGGAGTTTCAGCTCACTTCCCTCCAGCTGTTGAAGTAAGAGACGTTTCAGCGAGACACAGGGAAGAAAAAGCCCATACCGTTTGATGCTAATTCCTCCTGATCACAGGGCACCTGGTGTATGTGAACAGACTGTGAATTCCCTGCTCCCCGCAGCACACATCATTAGAGCCTCGCTGAAAACGATCACGCTCTTCCTGCCATTTAAATCGACAGCCGCGCAGAGGTGCAAATCCCCCTGTTGTGACATGAAGAAAGTTGCTAACTGACGAAGCTAGCTGGAGCACCAGAAACAAAGACCGGGCTGGTGCCTTAGATGCCAAAAAGAAGAAGATTTTGATGAAAATTGGGACTCTCAGACTGGTATCTTACTCACTGAAGTGAGAATATTTTAAAGACACCGCCAGTCTTTAAATAACAGGCTGTGATATCAGCTGGCAGCACATAGCTGTTGGCAAAGCCAGTTAAAATGCCAAGCATTTTTACTTTTCATAGCCTTACTGCTGGTTGCAAATGCAGAAAAAACAGTCACTATAGAATGGCAATTGTAATGTAGTTGTAGTTTTTTGTGGATCAGAGCCAAAACTGCACAGCTATGATCAATACATCTGTTTTTAAGCCCAACTGGACCACCCAGCTACTCCAGCTACACGCTTCTCTTGCACCCAGAAAAAGATTAATGGCACCGAAAGCACAATTTCCCCTCGCTTCTCCAAACTTTCCTGCCCCCAAATGTGCCAGCAGGAAGTTTGTGAGCAGACATGTCGCCAGCAGAGCACAACCGAGTTAGTAATCTCTGACCCCGCAGGGGCAGAAAGTGTCCCGCTCACCGTCTCTCAGTCTGCATGAGAGATAGTTGCGCTTCTACTGCTGATGGATAAAGATCTCCTCTCAAACGAGCACACAAAGGGAGGTATGTCTGACCTGCAGCAACTGCAGAGACACGCCTGGAGTGTCTGGCAGAAGCATCAAGTGTAATGAGTGGAACAACGCCAGTTCGAGCTGCGAGCGGGCGAAAACTATCGCAACTAAATGAAGAGCTCTCTGAATTCCTGTAACAACAGCGTCGACTGGCTCGATGCAGCGCCGCAACATTTCCTCGTTCCAGAGAGCTGGCACAGACGCTGGCCTCATGAGGAGCCATTTTGGGGCATCAAAAACAAACACCAGATGTTGAGATGGGAGCGAAATGTCAAACATACTGAAGCTAAGCTTCATTAGAGCTTTGTCAAGGAGATCATTTGCAAGAGTCAAAGCACGAAAGACATCGACATAAATATCTACACATGTCTTCTCTCTCTCTCTCTCTCTCTCTGGAAACACATGCCGTGCAATTATTTCAAACAGAGCGCAGGCTGGTTCTGAAAACAAAAAGACCGGTTACATGCTGTCCCACTTAAGTGAACAGGGACAAAAGCAGCTGTAACTGCAAACATACCCATTCAGCAGGAGGATCGGCTAAATGCACTGTACTTTAAACACAAAATTACAGACCTTTTAAGTCGGGGCTGTAAAGATTCCTGTTCATTTTCATGCCATTCACTGCTCCCTATCGGCACATTTACTGCTGGATGAAATGGAGGATTGATTCCAATGAATAACAACGAATGTAAGAACGTATTATCTTATTCTAGAAACAAATCTGGTCACAAACCTTCACTGCAGCAGAGCTACACCTAATATTAACTGGTAGAAAGCTTTATTTTTTTCATCCCCCTAAAAACTAACTTCAATCTGAGGAAGAACCATCAATGCATATCCTGTAAACACTGCGAATTTAGGAGAAATTATAGGCTGTGTTATTTATGCTCTAATGGTCTCAGCTGTGCTAACAGTAATAATAATGGTATAATGACTATGAATTAAGCAGCTAAAGAGACTACAATGCAAGAGCCTTAAGTGAGTATGACATCTAATAAGTCTGATTGAACAGAGCAGTGAAAGTGATTTCTACTTGTTTAGATTCCAGTCACTCAGCTCAGCGCCCAGCTAGCTGGCTTATTTTCAAGACGGCAGCCTTTCAGATGATCACAGAGAGGCGTCGAGCTGCCTCCGTCACTCCAGGTTCCTCTGATCAACATACAGTAGGAGGAATAACTGGCATTAAACGAGCAGGATAACAGAGGAGGAGTGGGGATTAAAAGGAGGAAGCTGTCAGAGCCGGTAACTGCAGCAAGCGTGTGACATTCAGTGAAGTGGTCTGAGGATACGGGGGGGAAATTCTAAGCAGTGTAGGAGGCCATTTCAAGTCTGGCAGATGGGTCCATGTATTTTTCATGCTGTTGAAAACCTGCGACTGAGGTTTGGTTGGTTGTCATCCGGTGCCTGGGGACCCCGGGCTGAACGCGTTCTACACACCCCTGCAGAATCACATGACGTCTGACCTCCCTGCCATGGCAAGCTGCCCAGCAAGGAAAAGGGAGGACGGGAAGGAATGCGAATGTGTGAGTATGGAAAAGAGCATAGCAGCGGATAAGTGCATACATCTGTGATGCAAATTCTCAGTGAAAACATAAAACTTCACAACCCTGACCAGTAAAACATACTGTTAGTGTGGAACGACTGAGGGGGGAGGGCGCGAAGCATTCACACAACTCTACAGAAAAAGAGGGGAAGAAAAATAGCTTGTCTGACTTACCTTCCTTTGGAATGCTTCCAATATATCCTGTGTTTGTGAGAGAATGTGTGCCTGCATGTGTGTGTGTGTATGTGTGGCATGCTGGCAGGAAGGCTTTTAGCATATAAATATCACATTACCACACAAGGAAACGCAGGCATCAGACCAAGCTCCAGCAGGCCTAACAAGCACAGGAGCTCCTCCACTCCGGAGGTCAGAGGCAAAGCTCGCACAAATGGAATTCCACAGAAAGCCGCACTTCTTTCACAAAGATAAGTGACTCTGCTCGCAGCTATGCTACACCGTGTGAGCCGACGGTTCCATTTCGGCCTGACATGCCGCTGCTGCACACATCTAAAACGCTGCAGTCTATAAGCTGTGTATGATGCACTCCGTTATCTTGTCATAAAGAAGCTGAGAGCTGCAGGAGATTAGAAAGACTTTATGAACTGGATGTTAAAAAAAAGATATGGCCTGCATGAAAAACGACAAAATGGCAGACACCAGTGGCTCTTGAATAAAATGCTGTTCCTTAAAAAAGATGCAATCCACACTACAACAATTATATTATCATACCCAGTTTTCTATATCCGCTGGATTCATAACTTAAAAAGCTGAATCAAAATATCTCATTTCATTAGGTGTTCCTTAAGGGTCCGTTCCTATTATCGCAAGCTATCAAAAACATGCTAGTTTTGTAGTATTGTGGGTTCTATTTTCTAATACTGCTAACTGTAGGGCCAGTAAAAACAGCAGCTGAATCCATATAACACCCTGAAATGGTGCTAATTTATTCTGCGAGTGTCCACCACTTAATAGTCAAAGAAATGTGAAACCAGAGTACAAATCTCTGGGCGCGATAAACCACTGAGAAAGCTATCTCTCAAACATGCGTCTATTTGATGTGCTCGGGTGTCGGGGGACCCGTTACATCCGCTTTCAACAGAGCCGAGGTGAATAAAACATGTTCTTGCGAAACTCTGCAGTCCAAAAAACATCTGCGAAAGCTGAAAAGTTTCCGACTGCTGCACCAACATTTCATCCTCTCTGATTACAGCATATTATGTACAGATTATACACGTTTTTTTGGTTTGTTTTTTTTGCTTTGGTAGGATATAAAAGTCCGGAACTGTGGATTTGGTCTCTGGCAGGAATAATAAGAGGTGTATTATGAGTGTGGATTGATCCGATCAATTTTTTCACCGCGGGAGTAGGTTGATGGTGCGATTGGAGCTCGGCAGGGGGCATGGTGTGCCTTCGCCCACGCTGTGAACCAGACCGAGACTACGCACGTGCATGAGCGGATAAATGCGACACTCAAAATAAAGTAATGATGTTCGGCTCTGTTTTACGCGGGTGTCATTTGTATGTGTGAGGGAAACCATCTGCAGCGTATCCACTGCTTATAAACAGGCTTGCT
>BJFM01005838.1:42953-45344 GCA_016586285.1 Arothron firmamentum
GAACTGCTCCTGGGAAAGGCAGTCAGTCACATTCACACATCCGAGCAGACAGCCGGTGGGGTAGTCGTTTGGAAATCTGAGCTCTGGAAGAAAGTTAGAATATCTGAAGGTCAAAGGACACACAGAGCTACAAATCACAAAGCTGAAGTCAGCATAAATGCCAACCCAGAACAGCAAGTACAACCCACAGACATATACCGCTTGTAAAACAGCTAATGTCTGAGCTGCTCCGGCTTTGCCGGCAATCCTCTGTGAAGCGCGCATTTACCTTTGCTGTAGATGTGACGATATATCGCTTCCACCTCTGCGACCTCCTGCGGGGTGGGTTTCTTGGCTGCAGCAGCAATCCAGAGACGACCCCGGTGAGACGTGTACCACGTTCTCCCCTCCACCCTACAGAGACACACAAGTAAAGAAAATAAATCTAGGCTCGTATCAAGCTGTGGCTTAATTTCCAGCAGTACCATCTTTTTTTTTTGGGTGCTCACCTCTTGATGCCTCTGACCAGCAGCGACGCCCACGGCTGGTGCATGCTGAGGCACCAGCCACCATCAGACATCTCCTGCAGCTCTCTGTCTTGAAGCCGCAAACTGGCGCGATCTTCTCTCCCTCTGTCCTCTACTGAACTCCTCCCCCTCTCGTTCCTCCTGGCGTTCTCTCTGCTGCTTACATCCACCCACTGGAAAGTACAGGAACAAGCTCAGGACGGTGACAGAGAAAGGACGACCCAAACTCCGGCGGGAGGAATAACACACAGCTATTTTCTGATTTACCTCTGGCGCAGACTGCATGATGTTGGGGTTCACCAGCTCTCTACCCCTCAGTGGCCCACGCATCTGACCTTCAGGGGACTTTGATGATCCCTTGTTCATAGCCTTCAGTGTTTCATCCATTCTGCAAGACAGATTCGGTTATCAGGCAACACTAAACAGGAGTGAAGAGCACTGGTTTCAGTGTCCTCATCTCACTTCTTGTAGTACTCGTCCAGGTTGTTCCCTTCATCGATCACTTGTCTACCAGCAAAGTCCAGTGTGATCTTCCTGTCCTTGCGAGAGGCGTGCCGGAGCTCTCTTAGCTCCTCCTCCTTTTTCCGCAGCTTCTCTCGCTCATTAGGTGACAACCACTGATTGGAATCGGTGGCAAAGTAGTCCGACTCATCGTCCAAAACCTGCGTTCTCCTCACACTGGACATGAAGTAAACAGTAATGTCATGTCTAGTTCCAGTGTCCCATACGACAGGAAAGAGTCCACCACTGTTGATGATACCTGTTTCTGTCATATTCCAACAGTTTCTCCTTGTGCTGGACAGCCTTCTCCAGACCAGCTTTCATTGCCGCCTCTTCATGAGGAAGATACTCTCTCTCTCCAAAATCTGCCAAAAATATTTAAAAACATAAATTCCATGTTTATTTTTCAATTTCACATTTCTGTCAAGTTCTGCCTGACCTACCTCCCATTAGCTTTTTTCTCAATTTCTGACTTTTGTTGGAGTCTCTTTGTAGAATCTCTTGCTCATCTTTAGTGCAGACCTAGAACAGGAAAAATAAAACCACTGAGCCTTTGGGAGCGTTACATTATTCTATTCTGCATCTGGATTCTTTCTTTTCTATATTATTCTGTTCCTGGGCACTCTCGTGGAAGTGGTATGATATTCTGCAAATCTGGTCCTTTGCTCTCTTAAAATACTAATGTGTTAGAAATGGATCAAGAGAGTTTTCTTTTCCACACTTAAAATTAAAGAATTAGAAAAAAACAGACATTGAAGAGATTGAGATTCTTTATAAATTTTGAAAAAGCTAAATCAAGTACAGAATATTAGGAGAGAAGATAACAATTCCCCGTAAATCAAACCTTAGGAAAGAACCTTCCATACCAGGCTTCCACAGAAGTGGCAGGGCCCAGAGCCCTCCTGCTCACACACAATTCGACCACAGCTGATGCAGTTGTTGATAAGTTTGTGCCTCTGAGCAAGGCACTCACAGGTATGTCGACCTGGAAGCAAGACAGACAACCTGTCCTGCCCCTCTTTATTATAGAGGTTAACAAACTTATTTTTCTTTCTCATTGAAGAAGTGCTGGTGCTTTCTTGGATCTGAAAAAGTATTGAAAAGAGAGGAAAAACAAGATGAGAGGAAAGAAAGAAATAAAATCAATCGATACTTCACACATTGTTATCGTATTAAAGCTACAAATGACCTCCATGAAAGGAAACTAAAAGAACAGATGCTTTCATTTATGATGTACTCACCCTCCTTTCATCAATGGGAGTTTTGACGGTTTCTGGCTCAGCTTCTATCTTATTCAGAGTCACAACTTCCTGTCTGTTCCGACCCTTGCGTTTGGACTTCTTCTGTGCATCTTTGGTCATTTCTAAAGAATCTTTAAAAAAAA
>BJFM01005838.1:45384-62946 GCA_016586285.1 Arothron firmamentum
GACAGCAAATGAATATGGCAATACAATTATTGGTGGAAAATATGAGCAGTATTATTAAGGTAGTACAGTACAGATGTACAGTATGATCAACGTGAAATCAAACCCAGCAATCATGTTTTGAGTTGTTTATTCACCTGCTGATGAAACTGATTCTGTCAAAAGGAAAAGATTGCTATCTGTTGTCTCTTTACGATATTTTTCCCATCTAAGGAGAAGCTCGTTAATAAAGGGCCCCTTATTTCTATCTGTGCCCTGCAGCAGGTCTCCAACATACTCCTCAATCTCTTCAGGTTTTTCAATGGACAGAATGTATCTAGGAGTAGAGAATAAACATAATTAGTGTTTATCAGACATAAAATGTATTGTACAGCAAAGTGAAAACAAAGAAAAAATATATTTCACACGCTTGAAAAGAAAAAGAGTACAAACTGCAACACCCGGTTTTCTAGGCCTTGAAATTAAGACTAAACAAATAATAATAATAATAATAATAATAATAAAAACTACAGACTTGAGAATTAATAATGCTGTCCGTTATTTTTTCCTCCCCAATGCTCTCATTCCAAGAACTGTTTATATTTTCATTTGTTTCATTTTTCACTGCTTTAGTCTGCGTGACGAAATTGACAGGATTGAATTAAACTATTTAAAACTCATAATAAATTGTCAACGGTTGCGCTGTCAAACAAATACTGATAGCTTTTTGCAGGAAATATAATAGAATTCAAAAGTGCTGTTTCATGTTGATCGGTTTATTACAGTATTCTTGTTGAAGACACCCTTAGCTGCTGTAGCAGTCACATTTTAACAAACGTAGTTTAATATTTCTTACTGAACGATGTCTTCACACGCTTCCAAGCCAAACTTGTAGTGTAACTGGTCAACACACCACTTCAACAAAGCGTCCGACATTTTATCTAATAGAAGACACGCAACTTAAAGCAAAGCTACCGCTGTCGTGTCACACCGCAAATTAATATTTCCAGTCGGAAAAATAACAGAGGTGCACTCAATGTGCCTGCGTGGATGTGTCCGGATACAACATGCGCTACAAAATAAAGGTTCCGGTAAAAGTGTCCCTGTGGTGCTTGAGCGACACCTGGGGTAAATTGAGAAGTAACTCGTCCGTCTTAGGGCCAAATAATTCAGTTTTGTCGTTTTTTTGAATCAACAATCAATGAAAACTAAAGCTATTTAATTGCAGGTGAAAAAATAAGGTTTTAAGCAAATATCTGAAAATTGGGTATAATGTGCACATAGCACAATTCTTGCATTTGAGCTCCCAGTGTCTGATGCTAAATCAAGAATAGTGAAAACTTACATTTTACTCACACATTTCAGCATCTTCTTTCCATTGGAGTCATGATGGTGATATTGTTTGACTACATGTATGAAAATGCTCTCACTCTATACTAATCAAACCTATTTTTCAGTTTTCAAACACAGTTCATCTCTACGGGGGGGTTACAGCAATAATGTAAAGTTTTATACTCAATCCCAATAATAAAAAGATCCTAACATGTGCAAACATTGAAAACACCTATAAAGATGCAAAACAAACTTGGTCTTAATTGAGCTCTTTAATATCAAAAAATTCTTGATAATCATCATGCAAAGATAATGAAACAAGACTACAAACACAGTTATATGTGTTTAGTTATGACCATGCTTAATAAGAGCAAATACAAAAAAGTTTAATAATACCAACACACAACTTTTTTGGGGTGCTCTTTCAGTATAGAAACTTAATTTCACAGGTTAGCACTTTAAATAAATGTTGTATTAATGAAGGCAGTCTTTAAAACATCAATTAATGGTTGAACTGAAATCTTTGGAAACTGCTTAAACAAAGCTGGGTGCCAACATGAGGATCCCGACGGTGCAGAGGATAGTGAGGACAGAGAAAGCCACCAGACAAAGCCTGTCAATGACCAGTGCAGCAAATTTCCAGTCGTTGCACACGGTCACATCCACATTTTGCTTCTGGAAATGTTTGGCAATAAAGCGCACCTCACCCAAGAGCTTGACCAGCTCTTCGGAGGTAGAAGAGGGGGCGCCTGCTGCCTGACTGCTCTTCATGGCACCATTGGTGGGCTGGGGTTCTGGGGAACTCACACTGAGCTCCATGTTGCTACGTGGAACGTCAGAGGGACAGGTTAAGAGCACCTGCTCCTCGCCAGGGCGCTTCATATGCAAAACCCAGGCACACCAGTTGAGCAGGAAGACACGGGTCTTTGAGAATAGGAGGAGTGACAAAAACACAAGTTATTTTTAAAAAAATCAGCTTTTGCACTTACTCAAACCACACACGTGGCAACAAAAACAATAGAAAATCGCTTTACATCTCAAAATCTGTCGTTCCATCTTCATGTATGAGGAAAGTTCCACAAAATCAGCTAAAATCTGCACATATCTGCAGTGATTGTGTTTCAGCTCTGAGAGCAGCTAATGTTAAACTACTAGAGTGGGGTCACTAATAATGGTATAAAATTACATTAACTCACCCATTTCGGCATCTTCTCCCCATTAGGATCGTGATGGTGATATTGTAAGACAACAACTGTAGCAATCACTGACAGACCAACAATGGCCATGATTGTGGCAAAGTACTGAGCTACAAAAGAGGAGAAAATAAGAATGCATGAAGAAAATGAAGCAATCTGGGTGTTTAAATGGCAAGTAGGACACACATTTAACTTTCTGAGTTGCTTTTTTTTATTATTATTACAAAACAGCTGCACCACCTCTTGCTGCTCACTTCAACTTTACCTATTAAAGGCACAGAGTCTGATGTGGGGGGCATTATCTCTGCAACCAGCAGCATGAAGACAGTCAAGGAGAGCAGGACAGTAATACCTGAGAGAGAACAAGACAGAGAGTTGGGGGTGCTCAGTTAGCACTTCACAACATAAGTTGAATGATAAATATACACGTCACACACATTTATACACCGGCCAACAGGTTTCTAGTCTGTGCTTTTACCACATACTGTAATTTAACGTGGACAGTATGGCACTAGAGCCACAAGGATGACAAAAAAGTAAAAACGCAGTCACCACATTAAAGTCTTTCCCAGCACTGTTTTTTTTTTAGAAATTCCTCTGGTAAGCATCATATTCTAATATCAGCCTTTTTTTCCAGATTAGTGCAGCACTTTCAGAGAAAACTGTACTTGCAGCGCTGGAAATGTCTTCTGGTATTTGTGAAAGAGGCCTTTTTGGCCATATTTCTATCTCCTACTTCTGCATTTTTGTATGTGTCTCTAAGGAATTGAAATCTAAATCAGCACTCAGATTAATGAGGAAACACAACTCCCGACTCTAATGACTTGTGGAGGACAAAAAAGTGCATAAATCAGGATGTCCAGTCCCCATCATACACACACCAAGCTTGTGTAATTAATGCCTGACAAATCCATGTCAGTGGTGAGAGAGAAGAAATTCTTGTTCCTCTGACACTTAAGCCAGCCACTCAGTGCTGATAATCTGATCAGGCGGCAAAGTTGATTAATTTTTAAAAAGACTCGATTACCCAGAAGAACGTGGATTGTAAGATGATATACTGAAAAATTCTCTAACCCATTCTGAATAAAAACATGAGCAACTGTAATTCCTGTGTGTGTGTGTGTGTGTGTGTGTGTGTGTGTGTGTTGATTCCTAACCCAGTGAGATCTTCTCCCCAGAGTCAGCTGGCAAAACAAAGACCAGCAGAGCCAGAGTGGAGATCAGGACACATGGGAGGAGCAGGTTGATCCTGTAGTAGAGGGTCCGCCTCTGCATCACCACCGTGAACGTGACGTCAGGATACGTCTCCTCGCAGCATTTGTACTGTTTTTGGTTCAATTTCCCATTGACCGCTGGCAGGAAAACAGTCCACTTAGGAACGTACGAACCTTTGAGAGCCACTGATCCACCGGTCGGTCCTTCTTACCGATCAGATCCCACTCTCCACTAGGGGTGTAGCTGGAGATATCTGCCTCCATCATCTGTAGGTCCAGATTCCAGCGCCCGTAAGTCCAGGAACCAAATTTGAGGTCACATTTTTGAACATCGAAGGGGAACCAGCGTACATCAATGCGACATGTGCTCTTGAGGATCACTGGAATAAAGAGGAAAAGAAAGGAATTAGCGTAGCTTTGCCAGTGGACGCATGAGTAAAGTCTGTCAAAGACACATGACTCATGTGGGCAAAGGCACCCAACCGGGCACCACGTCAAGAAGGAAAAGCTTTTCTCATGCTCTGAAAAGCCCGAGGGAGCAGCCATCAGTGTTCAGGAACATGATGACATGGTGGAACTGGAAAGGAAAGCCTGACATCTCCATGTTCCCCAGTTTGTGAAGTGATGTTGAACAGCCTGCCTGTTATCCAGATGTTTGAACACCTGACTGAGCAGCAAAAGTGGCTTCCAGGAAGCAGAGAGCCAGTTTTGGCAGTCGGTGGGCTGACATGGATCATGGACAATCAGCAGAGTGTGGGACCCTTGTCTCACAGTCCATCCCAGGCATTCCCAAGCCCACCGTTTAGTCATACTCATGGAGGAATTCAGATTCCGGAGGAAGCTGGAGAAAACCCAGACACAGGCAGATGTCTTCGTTCCCAAATGGTTTTCCAATGGGTCCAGTCAAATTAGACTTTTACTCTGGATAATCACAGAACTACTTCTCATTGTTCAAGGTTTACATTCCAAATATAAATGTTAAATCCTGGAGGTGTGCGAGTGGGACCGTGACTCTTACTTGGAAGTACGTAGATGCAGTTGCCAGACTGCTGGACCACGATGTTGGTTTGGTAAGCAGCATCAAACTTCCCATCTGCACTGTGGATGACACGAGGCCCCGTGAGTTACCCTAGCCCCATTGGTTACCCTCACCTGTTGCCCACAGTTCACTGCCACTCAATGAAGACCTCAGAGGAGACCCCGCTATCTCCCCTCACCCACATTATTCTGTGTGAATGGAGCAGATCTGCTGGCTGTGAGAGCAGGTATCCCCATTCGCCCTGCCTCAGTCCTGACAACATCTACCTGTTATACAGCAGAATGTCTGGCTTCCAAAGGAGGTGGCTGGGGAGCCTCACCGTGTCCACGCCTGCATATTCTGACGCATTCCACATGAGGTGATAATCAATCCAGGTCTGTGGAAAACACAGACATTCCATTTTAAACAAATGTATCTAAAAAGCCAACAACATGTACCTGGGCTCCATAGTGTATACATTATGTAAACCAAGAAAAACACCACAAACCAGGATTCAGCAATAAAACTTATTTATCAAATGTGCAGGGAAGTTTCACCATTTGCAGGAAAACATTGGTTGTTAAAATCTGGTTCTTTTCATCCTGCAAGAGAGAGAGAAAAAATGCAAATAGTCACCAAATCCACAGAAAACAGCTAATTAAAAGTCTAAAATGTTGAACCTGTGACCTCTAAACATTATTGACACAGCGTATTATCTACCAAGTCTATGATCTGCATGAGACTGAGGTGGAGCTGAACCGGGAGGGTATGAGAGTCGTTGGCGACGGGTCGGGCCAGCGGGTAGTAGCCTTTCAACAGATCATGGAACAGCCTGCGCTGGTCTGGCCCCTGAACCGAATCTGCACATACAGAGGACAGCAAAGCAGCACTTCCTCCATTAACAGAGACCACAACACATCTTCTGTTTCAGTAACGCGCTATTATTTATTCTCCAGCATAAACTACATTTTCTAAGCAGGAATTTTAAGTGATGTAAACACAGCAGACGAGGGACTGAGTAGCAAAGCAGATGCAATTTAAACACTATTATCTTATTTTCACAGCCCATCACAGTTGGAAGTGCTAAAAGCTTGTGGGAGTCTCAACATTCCTCTGCTCTCTGCTGGGAACCATTGATTCTTTAAAAAAAAAAAAAAAAAAGAGGGGAAAAGGAGTTATTGGCTGGAAGTCTCTGGAATGGCTCTCTGGGTCTTTGACACCCCATTCCTCCATCATGACGGCCTGTGTTTGGAAGTTACTGCAACGTGTTAAACATCTTTAAAAGTGTTTTTCCAGTTTTGAAGTTGATGACTTAAGCACATGCAAGATTGGACACATTTTGAACTGAGCCTGGATCGCTTGGGACGCTTGTGAACGCAGGGAATATACGTTGTCGTTTAAATTGACAGGACCTGTTAAAAACACATGGTTTTAATAAAGCAACCATTGTCCAGTCTTGTGAAAAAGAATCCACGGCATTTTTTGTGCTTGAAGAAATTCAGTTTTTATAATTTAGAAGTAGCTGAAGTGATGACATGCAATCATTTATTTTAGTTTTCACTCAAAACGCTGCATTAAAAGCCTTTGGTGTGTCAGCACAGCATTATTTCCACTTATAAGATTCCAAAGACAAATGCAACATTTCTGATATTTATGGATCTAAAGCTGTTGTGGCTTCACCATTTATGGAAATGCATTATCCTATTTAGTTTTATCACACGCGCGCGTTCACGCACACACTGGGAGGGTGAGAGTCGGGGCTTGTTTAAAATAAGCTATTGTTTATCTAGTCTAAATCTTCTATTGTGTAACTTTAAACAGTTGGTACGGACTGTAGATTAAAAAACAAAACGTATTTACGGCTCTGCACAACTTACAAGTGCACCTTTCATTTTTCCATCAAATTGCAATAAGTGGCATTTAAATATCACCGTAATTATAATTTGAGTTGCAAATGAGTAAAAATGGCATTAACACCAAACTATTCCCCCAAGACAGGTGGCAATGTCCAAGTTCGACGATTCTAATCGATCCAGAAGCAAACTGAAATCATACCTTTGATGGAGAAGACGACGACCATCAGAAAAATGTGAAAATTCCGCATCTTGAGACGTGAAAGGAGAGGGGTCCCAAAATTCCTCCGTCTCTGAACCCGAATGTAAGGAATGTGAGCCTTGGGAGTGTGTGTGTGTGTGTGTGTGTGTGTGTGTGTGTGTGTGTGTGTGTGTGTGTGTGTGTGTGTGTGTGTGTGTGTGAGAGAGAGAGAGAGAGAGAGAGAGAGAGAGAGAGAGAGAGCGTATTTTAATATAACTGCCTGTACATGCTACATGATAGAGTTTTATCTTTGGAATTTTGTCTTAAAAGTATAGATTGTAATCATTATTTTGACAAACGACTGACTGAAAATTATATATTGATCGAAAAAAATATATATAATTGGCCGTTTATCGTCTTTGCAAATAGCGATGACCTCTGCTGGTAATTAATGAGAACTGCGACCTTCCTGCTGCCAGTGTGCCAAGGTGTAAAGAACAATCTAAGATAAGATAATCAACAAGAGCAAAGGAACAAAGAGGATTTGACACTTGATCTTTCAATTGTGAAAGTCAAACGAGCTTTGATTTAAAGTAACATACGATTTACATCTGTTTTATTGAATTACAGCTGCCCTCGACATTACAGGTAGCACAGTCACATAGAAAGACAGAATATAACAAGACTAATGTTTCAGAACAGAGTGTCATGAATGAATACGGTTGTCACATTTACCATTTTAAAGACAAATGAACTGTTCTTATCGACGCGTCCTGATCGACTCCCCATCCTGAATCCTGCTCATCTGGTACTCCAGTTCCAACACAACAGTCGTTGCCATAGAAACAATGGTGCCCACCGAAGCCGGTGTCGGAGGGAAATTGTCCATAACGTTAAATGTCATTCGTGGGAACAACCTGGTATGTTTGCTCACGACATTTTTCAATGTTATTTACCTGTCGCTTTAATTGAAATTACGAACTCAAAAGATATAAGTTGTGAAGTTTACTTCACTGGTGTTAGCCGTGCAATTTTAGCTAAGGAAACAAACAAAAAAAAGTCGACTTGCTGCGTATATAAATCGACATTTTTACATGAAGGATTGTGCCACGAAAGACGAAATGTTTAACATTGGCATTCGCGCTCTGCTAAGTCTTGCGATGTTTCGTGGTAGCAAAATGAGCTGATAAATCAGAATACGACCATATAATTGAAAAAAAAAAAACTTGGTGGAGTTTGTCGCGTGGGATAAACAATTTATTCTTCAATAATCTCTTAAACCCAAACAACAAAAATGCAATCAATAAATAGTGTAATAATTATTTTAATGAATCAATCCCGATTTTTACCCATTCTTTGTTTCACTTGATTCTTTTGCTTTTGCGACTATGGTGTTGATTTAATGGCATTTTCAAATTTCCTCAATATATTAAATACATAGCTCACTGTATTATTTTTTTCTTAAAAATAAATTAATAAAAAACACGACTTAAAAAGAACTTCTTTCTTCCCTTTTCAGAAAGAAAAGAAGGCAGACATTTCCCAGGTTGTTCTGCTTGTTGAATTTGATGAAGCTGTGCAGGGGACCTCAGACAACACGCAAGTTGATCCTGTGGAGAACTGTGTTGATTTCAACTTTACCTGCTGCTTGACTTGCTCACGCGATGCCCAAACTCTCACTAACATCGCCCAAAAACCAATCATATGTAAGATGAGTCATTTCCCCAGATATACAGGACAGTTGAACTGTTGAGGTTCTGCGTCAATCATCAGATTTCTCTGTTCACACACACCATTGCTAGAAAACAGAACATACGACACTGGTTAATATGAATGGTTTTGATGTGATCAGTGACAGTGACGACAGATTCTGTGGCAGAGAAGAAGGGAAAGGGGGCAAGTACACCCAGTAAAGGCAAGGACAAGACAGTTCTGGGCCAAGCTGTGGTTGATCTGCTGCCGCTTCTACAAGGTGCAGCTCCCTCATCTTAGAAACTATGATGCATCTCCCTGTATCATCCTTAAGATGCTTAATATTTCCTTTAATTTCATGAAGTGAATTATCATGTTTCCATATAATTCCAGGATGCTGCAGCTTCTCGTCAGCAGTCCCACTAAACCCCGTGGTCACCGCCCCTGTCAAAGGGGCACGAAGTTCCAGCTCCGTGGTCAGTGTGTTGAAGTTTATCCAAATAACAGTTCTCTAAAGTGCAGGGCCATATCTCCTTTAATTAACAAACTTACACATTTTCAAACATGTGTTTCAAGAGATTGTATCTTTAAATAAGTTTTAAATAAGTGTGTTTTAACAAAAATTTGAAAATTTTCAGGAACAAAAGTGAACTCTTTTTTGGCCAGCATAAACTTATAAATGTTCTCCTCCCAGATTTCAGAAAAGCATGGAGAACCCAAGGTAAGAGACATTTAAGTCCTTTTATATATAAGAGATTCCATAATAAATTGGTATCCACATTGTGACTTTCTTTTGATTGCAGCCATCCCTGGATGTGTGTGTCAGTGTGTCGGATTCACTGTTGTCTGATGCTGAACTCGCCACCTCCAACCTGCTGAGGGTGACTGTGGAGACGGCCTACTCTCTCCCTGACTCATGGACGCTGACATCTGGCCCCGGTCCCACGTACACCGTTGGCATGGAGGTGCCACTCACCGAAGAAGTGAGTTGTTTCATGTAGTTTCATGTAGTTTCACATGAAGTTTCCTCAGACAAGTTTGTTACAGCGGGAGATTATGGTTCAGAATCTCTGTCAAGTCCAGTCAGATCTGCACATTGGTGCCACAGGACAGAACATTTTTCCTCCTTTAAAAGACAGGTCAGGTGCTGATATTCCCTGATGGGAAACAAAAGGCAGGGGGACAGATTGAGGAGAAGTGCCGACAGAAAAAGAGACCAAATCAGGACCGTTTTTTCCCCGGGAACCACTTCCTGCCTAACGCATTTTTCCTGAAAGAGTCCATCGACCAGGAGGATGGCGAGCTGACTGACTTGAAGGTATTTTATTGTCACACTGTTCTGATGAGATTTACTGTCAACCTCTGTCTTACCACATGAGTAAAAGATGAGCAAAGCTTATTTTATGTTAAATTTAGTTACCCTGAGAAACCTTTGAGTCAGGGAAACAACTCAGGAATAAATTCAAAAATTAAAATTAAAATTAAATTAAAAAATGAAATGAAATCCTGTAGAAATAAAACAGTGTGTCATCAGGGTGATGGTGTGATTGTTGCTACAGGACCGGGCGTTTCGAACCGAGGTGGAGACCAAGAAGAGCCGAGTGAGCTGGGATACACAAATTTGCTGTTATCTGGATCCAAGTGGAACCAACATGTGAGCTCCCCCCCAATTGCTTCACATTTATTCACTTTGATGCAAAATAATAGTAAGGGTTTTCAGTTTTATTTTAACTAGCAATTATTTCATTAGGGCTAGATATATTTTTTTTTAAGATTAACTTAGTTAATCCTAAAAATAATTATCCACTCACTGAAAGAGGAAATGTGAAAATGCAAATCCATAAGATCATTATCACTGCAAAAACATAAAAAAAATAAAAATAAAATTTGACTGTATTTCCAGGCTGCGGCAGTTGATCACTGAAAACAGACTCTGGCCAGTGGAGATTTTGAGGCAGAAGCCTGTAAACCCCAAGGTGGCGAGAGTATATGACAAATGCATGTCATTTTGTTATTGTTTTACTATTGTCAACTAAGGTTTCAGTGCATGTATGTGTGTGTGTGTGTGTCTGTGTGCCTGTGGGTGTAACTGGCCAAAAAGAATCCAGAGATCCCCTTCCACGGGGTGGCTTTTGTGGACCTGGGACGCCTCCTGTATCCCGGTGTCAAGCGCATGCGAGGTGCTTTCATGATTAGACCCTTCTGTGAGGAGGAGATCCTGGAAAAGGTCAGATGAATGCACACAGAGAACTACTTCATACAATGTCTGCGGAACTTTCTGCGTCTCCACTATGCAGTTATTAAAGACTTTGTTATTTATCTTGTCTTTAAAGACCAGTAAAACTCACAGTGTGTTAAAAGAGCACATTAAGTCTGCAGACACCCAGAAAGGTCGGACTCCCTCAGTGGCAAGCATGAGCAACAACTACAAGGAGGTAGCTAAAATGCATTTTTTTTAAAAAATAAGAAAATAAAAAATGTTTATTTTCTACTTTATTTAGGTAGTTGGATGTCTATCATGTGTCTCATAAGCTTTGACCCTGTTAGAAAATTGACTTAATGAACCAAATATTTCTGCATGTGACAGATGTGTTTAGAAGCCAGAATCTATATCATCATTGAGATAGCCCTGGAAAAACCACTGGTGCACAAAATAACTTTAGAGGAGACGGCCGAAAGGTAAAATATTTTATGTCCTTCCTTTTTCTACCTAATCCATGCTTAATAAGTTTGACTCTGTTCTAGTGGTTGCTGTGCTGATTTACAATCAACAGGTTATTCACACATTTTCACATTTTCTGAAGGGTGAAGATGTTGATCCCACCCAGACCTCCACTTCCACTGCCTCCGAGCCAAGCAGAGAGAGTAAAATACATTTCTTCACCGTGTATTAACGAACCGGCCACGAGAGAAAATGCTAATCCTGAATCCTCTTCATGGGCGTGTACTTCCACAGGCAGTGCTTGACTTCCACCAGCAGGTGGGCAGCGTGGTGGCCCTTATCTCGGAGCAGTACAAGGAGCTATTAAGGGAAGAAGACAGTCTTCCTAAAATCTGCAGCCAGGAGCAAATGAAGTCTCGGCTAATGCAAGCACTTATTGCATCTGGGAGATACTTTACCCTCAAGGAACAGATGGAGGTCAGAAGAACCACAAGCGTCACCGATGGGACCCACAAATACATTTGTAGCATATTTGATGTTTTCCTCACGTTGATAACTATCTAAAATCTGTCCTTCTGTCCTACAGCCTGCAGTTGTGAAGATCATACGTAATGTGATGCAGCGCAGGGAACCATTTAGTGACCCGCAGGAGCTGAGGTCTTTCATTAACAAGCTCTATGTTTGCCTGGTGGATCAGACCTACGTGGCTCTCAACAAGGTAAACACGCACAAAGGTGTACACACTGAATGTGCAGGCTGCAAATCTTCATTTTTTATGCTTTCACAGATCTATTCAGTTGAAGTTGAAGATGACTTTGTGGATGAGATCCACCTGACTTCTTCTCAGCTGCAGCATTTTGCCAGAGAGGCCCGGGTTATTGGGGATTATCAGCTGGCTGTTCAGTACTACCAAGAGGTAAGAAAGTCGTGTAATCTTAATAGGGTTTAAACTACTCGAGGAATCAAAGTGCATGTTCTCTAATTTAACAAGCTGGATGTGTGAGAACGTACCTCAGGTTATTGTGTTAGCTTGTCTTTTTTATGTAAAGTATGTGATAATTGTACATGGGGTACATGTATTATCAGGATTTATTATAAGTAGTTATAAATTGTGACCTGCTGACCCCCTTTTCTGCTGCAGTTGGTAGTGAGGCACCCTAATGATCCCTCCTACATGTTTGAGTGGGGAAGCCTCTATATGGTGATGCAGGATTACATGAAGGCTAAAGAGTGTTACCATGACGCTGTGTCCATCAGCCAGTCACACCTACCCAGGTTACAGATGCTCCAGTTTTACTTCCGACCGGTAGAATCTGTTGATTTGGCGTTCTTTTAATTGAAAGGCTTGTATTCTTCTATCCTGCAGCCTGATGATGTGTGGAGTCCTGGCCATCATGTCTCAACACAACAAAGATGCCCAGACCTTCCTGGAGAGAGCCACAGGGATTGACCCTCAGAGCGTGGAAGCCTGGACGCTCCTGGGTGAGACCTGTCATCTGTCTTTACTCTTAGTATTTAAAGTTGTATTTTGCATAAAAAATAATGGTGTAAGTCAGGGATGTGCAGGTCATCTGTGTTTCTGCCTCTGCGGTTCAGGTTTCATCTATAATTACCAGAATGAACCCATCCTGACTGACTGGGCTTTTCAGGAGGCCAGAAAGGCGCTGATGGCAGAGCAAACACAGATGGAGGAGAAAGTGAAGCAGGAAATAAACGAGAGTGAGAACAACACGGACGAGGTTTCAGCCAAAAATGGTAAGACCGAATCACGCGAGATGGGGAGAGCGTACATGCTGCTGTGCCAATTATTTCTGGTGTTTTAGGGAGGATAGCTTCCTGAATCATGCTATTTGACTTGAGTATAAATGCCTTTTTCTCCTCCCAGACCCAGAATCCAAACAACCGAACACAGGACCAGAAATGGAGTCTCCAGTCAGTTCAACCCTGCTTCCTGCTAAACATTCCTCCACCATTTTCCTCCAGACACTACAGTTCCTCCTGAAGAACTCTGCTCTGCAGGTACACATGACGGCTGTGCTGCACTCTCAGTAAATAGATGTTTGCTGGTGCTGATGCTCCTCTTCCTGTTGTCAGATGGCAGAACAGGCTCTGTCCCAGGAGCTGCAGTGCTCAGGTGATCAGAGTATCTCTTACATTTTTCATCTTGCCCAATGTCAGCTGCTCAGGGCTGACTATTGTCAGGCTGCTGCCAACCTGAAGGAGGTGTTGCTCAAAAACAGCCAGGTGAGCATAGTGGAAGCGTGATTTATTTGACCTGGAGCGCTCTGTTAGTCCACAGTCTGAAAGTTATCACACATTACAACCCCAGAACTAACAGCTGGATTCTTTTTCTGGAACAGAGTGTTGAGGGCCGTGCTGATATTTGGGCGCTGAACGGTCACTGTCACTTTATGCAAGCGGAGTTTGACGAAGCTCAGCTGAGCTACGAGAGGAGCCTGAACTTTGGGCAGCAGCCTTCAGATGCTCACCTTGTCCTCCTCCATCTGGGTTCTATCTACTTTGACCAGGAGAAGGTCAGATAATGATAAGAGCTAAGATAAGAGCTTTTTTAATTGATTCAAACTCAACTGCCAGGCTCTGATTTTGAACTTTCAGTTTGAGCAGGCCAGAGCTGTCTACCTGCAGGCCTGTGAGCAGTCTCCCTCCTGCCTGACCTGGCTGGGACTAGGATCCACGTGTTACCGGGTAAAACTCATCCTCATTTTCCAAATAACTGCGGAGCCTGAAGATATCAGCATTGTTAGGTGTGTGTATGTGTGTTTGTGTGTGTGCATAGCTGGAGGAGCTGGTTACAGCTGAGCAAGCTTTGATCGAGGCCAGTCATTTGATCAAGCAGAACACAGACGTCTGGGCTTATCTGTCTCTCATCTGCCTCAGGGTGAGTCCACCGTTCAGCACAAGCTGACAGTCGGCCTGCGCGCCAGTGTTCTGCTGCTTAAAATAAACAGATTCACCTTTTCACCATCTGCACTTTCTCAAATCAGACTGCGTGAACCTGAACTAACCTAATTCTGGAACATTTGTTTTCAGACTGGCCGACAAAAAGAAGCAGAGTATTTTCATAAAATTGCAAAGTCGGTAAGTTTGGTCTTCTGCCATTTGCGGTCATCAGTAATAGAACTACAGATGGTCACCCCTCGCCTCAAACCCTCCTGTCTGTTTCTGGCCTACAGTTCAAACCACAGAAGGAGTCACTTCTCAGAGAGTATGAAGAGCTGAAGCTGCAGCTCCAGCTCCGTCACCTGGAGTCGCTTCTCGGATCTAAACCCGCAGGAAAGGATTTGAAACCGTGCGAGCAAACACAGACACGCCCATGAAAGATCCAGACATTTTACTGTGTTTAAAGCAGCACATGAAATTTAAACTCACAAAATGATTAACAGGATCATGGAATCTCAGAAATTTACAAAACAATTTAACAATATTGTAATGCATCAATAAAATAAAAGAAATGGCATAAGATGACAGTATGTGTGTGTATGTGTGTGTGTGTGTGAGAGAGATAGAGATTTGGAACACCTGAACACTGAAACAAGTGCAAGATTATAAGAAATATGGCACAATCCTTCCGGTTTCAGGAGGAAACACGACGGACGTCACTGTCTGACCTGTGCGTAGGCTTCCCGCAGCCAGGGTGAGTCTTCATACAGGCGGGGGTCGCCCAGATACTCAGAGGTCCGTTTGTACCAGTAGTAGTACAACACCGAGGCTGCGAACACAAAACAGGCAGGTTTTCCTCACAGAAACCAGAGGGAGAGGAAATCTCATGTCTGACTTTAACTTTACCTGTTCTTTGTAACACAAACATCACCTGTAGACCATCGGTCCAAATAAATCTGGTGGTGTCAAACAACCGCAGATTCTGGGAATAATGTCAAGAATTTTTTTTTTTTTTTTTTCAACAAGCCAGTTTATAATAATACATCTAGAGTTACCTACCACGAGCCAAGAGTGCAGTATAACGCTGAAGGTCAGATAGAGAGCTGAGAGCATTAGCAGGGCTCTAAACCGCTCCAACAATATGGCGACCAGGCCAACCTGGAACACGAAGGTGCTCGACAGCATCAACAGAATGATGATCAGGTTTAGCAGGATGGCAGTGTCCTGGATACTGAAAGAGAATGTGTGTGAAGTGCACGCAAAACTGCAAATGTGGGGGTATTTGTCTTTTTTAATCAGAGATGGGTTTCGGGTACTTTTGCAGGTGCTGACTTACATAAAAAGTACCAGCTGAATAGCAGGTTCAGCCCTCAGCAGCTCACTGAAAGCATTGACCAACAGGTCGAACAACAGGAGGCTGAGCTGGATCAGGAGCACCACAGAGTAGTTCCTGGTTTGGAGCGTCTCCGGCCTGAAGGCTGGCGGCCCGGGCGGACCCTGGTTCCACGATGGATCCAAGGCTGCGCCGTCCTCAAACGCACCCGCGTGCTTCACGCTGCTTCATGTTTCTTCTATGGAAATTAGTCCTTTTAGTTGGAAAAGTGAAGTCCGTGAGGAGTTGAAGAAAGTCCAGCTTCAGGAGGATCTGCCGGCAGATCACAGATGTTTCCACGTCACACAAGCTGGTGTTGGAGGTGGAAGCGAGCAGCAGTGGCAGAGCGTCACCTGTTCACTTCAGCACCAGAGATAGAGAGACGCTGCAGGGAGAGAAGATACACCTGGTGTTGAGGTATCATTTAATATAATTCTCATTCTCTGTAAAGGCCCATTGTTCAGCTCATCTACTGGTTTCCATAGGCAGCACATTTTCTTTGACATATACCCAGACATCCACAACACACCTTAAAGAATTCCCTCCGGTTTCTTCTTGTTCCCAGTGCTGCATGTAGTCTGAGTCAACCTGTTGACCCGTCGCGCTTGAAAAACATCAGATATGTTTCCTGTGTTCTGATCCATCGTCTCCAGCGGAGTCCTTCTCACTGACTGCAGACGGTCGTGACCCCGGCTTTATAGCTTTAGCAGAGCTGTGGCAGGTGTGGGCCAGATTAGGAGATTTATCGGGATTCCGTGTTGGGACTTCTGTGAATGCAAACACACATGAGTCAACAAGAGACATTTACGTCATCTTAAAGGGTTCTCAATGTGTTATAGACACAAATAATCAACTGAAACAGAAGATATATGTGGATTTGTCAATACTATCAATTATTTTTGTTCACTTAAAGAAATATAATAAGTTTAATATGAATATATTTGTGTTACGTTAATTAGGGTAATTGACCTTATGAGTGTGCTTCTACGGTATAATTCTAATAAAGCACAACTTAATATCCTTGTTCACATAAGTCCTGTTTTTATTGAGGATTACGGTAATGTTGTAGTTATGGCAACAAAGGCAGCAGACGCAGCTCAATGATAGGAAATGAAGATAACACCGCCATCTAGTGGTTAAGGTTTGTTACTACGAACAGCAACACAAATATTGCGATACTACTTACTAAATTATTAAATTTTCAAGAACTGTGCAAAATGTTAACAATACAAACAACAATATATTTTAGATTTGAAAATGACAGCTGATATTATGCTTATAAAGTGAATGCTAATGAGGAATGTGGATGGATGGATAGATGATTGAACTTTAATTTTCACCTTTTCCCCTCCTCCTCCTCCTCCTCTTCCTCCTCTTCAGCGAGTGTTTGCAGACATCGTAAATTCATGGCCTCGGGACAGGAAAAAAAGGGAAAAAAACGGAGGAGAAGAGCGTGGAGAGGTGGAGGCAGCCAGCGGGGCGGAGCCATCAGCAGAACCCGGTCATCCTCACTGGTTTCCCGGTTAGATTTTTGTACCGTCCAGCTTCACCTGACTCCCAGCAAGGCCTTCATCCAAACAAAGTGGAATGAAAAAATTCACACCTGCGGATAATTAATCACGTTTGGTCGTTCGGTGTCGAGAAGAGGCTTTTAAAAACTGCAGGTAAGAGCAAACAGGAAGTGGGTGAGTTCGGTTGCTGTTAGCTCGCACTGCGGTATCGCATCACCCGGACAAGGCAGGACTTGTCTTTAGCTGTGAAGCATTTTTCAATTAAATCTACAACAACGCACGAACTCTTAACTATTTTAATGTGTTTAAAATGTTTGGTTTATTTCCAGTAGTTGTGAGGTGAATGGGGCTCACCCAGGTAACTTTATCGCTAGCTTACTCGGACGAACACACCCGCAGTTTGTTACTTAGATAATCATACCAACATGTTAATAATGGGATTTAATATTGGTTTGCAGTCATTGACATTTATATTCGAAGTAGGTTAAGTTTAAAAAAAACCAGTTCATGCCACACTGAAACCACAAAAGGATGCGGCTTTTAAGTGTTTTAGAGCCCGTGTGTGTCGCTAGCTAGCATACCTTCCCTTCTATTTAGAGATAGTTTCATATGATACAGATCTTTTCCACATTCCATTGTGTTTTATTACTTTTT
>BJFM01005838.1:62991-86137 GCA_016586285.1 Arothron firmamentum
TTTTTTTTTTTTTTTTTACTCCTGAAGGAGTATGTAGAAGTATCTGGAAAAATCCCGTTTATAAATGATGTCTGATTGAGAGCCGATGAGTGTTGTTGCTTTTAAAACGATGTCATGTTTGAAACGTTTCTTGTCAGAACATGTCACTTTCAGTAGTTGTTTTTATGTTGGTGTTAATTTAGCCTTCTTGTAATGATAAACCATTTTTTATACTGGGATCATCTGCTTTCACAAAACCACAATCATGTCTAAAAACATGTAATTTATATTATGTCATTTACTTTTGCATAAACAGACCTATTCTAACTAATTATTGTTATAATCTGCAGAGGTAGATCCTTTTATTACATGTCTAGCTTTTCTGTATTGTTATGTTGTTTATTGCAGGTTAATGGTGGTCATTAGTCTCCAGAGTTAAGTCTCTATTTTGTTTAAAATGACTCACCTTTGTCATTGTTTTGCCAGCAGCTGAAAACCACTTAACTCTTGTTTGACTCAGCTGGTTTGAAAATGGGGAGTTGTGGATGAAATGCTGTTTGGATTTCATTAACAGGATGGTGCTGAGAGTGCTCAGCACAGCAGATGGTCCTCAGACAGCCAGACAGGCTGGCTGACTGATTCATTCATTCATGTGGTGGCCACATCTGAACCGACAGTAAAAGCAGGGGTGGAGCAGCAGAGTCAGGGGAGCTGGCGGAGAGGGCGAGTCTGGGCTTGAACAGCACCTGAACCACCAACCCTGTCGCAATTAGAAGAAGATGTGAGGCAGGAGAACAGCGATGACGTGGTATCTTCTGTAAACCCTTGTCCTCAGCCACCAGACTGTTGGGCTGTTGAGGTAACAGCCCATCAGAGAATAGAAACCTCAGGCTGGCTCTCTTACGCCCATCCATGACTCATTATTAGCAATTTCCTGCCGGGAGATGATGATTTTCCAATAGACGAGCGGGCAGACGGGCTGAGTCAGCCTCCACCGATGACCTCGGTCTAACTCCCTCAACTGGCAATCAAATCAGATTTCATTCTAGTTTCCAGACAAGCTGCAGCTGATTTGCATGTCTTCAGTTTGCTTCTTTCAACTGTGCAAGTGAAATGAGCATTTTTTGTGTTCCTTTTACTCTTTGATTTGTCTTTGATGTGTCTAGTTTGATCACTTTGTTCTTGTGACCATTTTAGTCTGGTTTAATACCAGGAAAAAAGCAACGTTCCCTCTTTGTGAGGAACGTCTTGGCTTCAGCTCCCACCTCTGACAGTTGAGCCGCTGATCTAATATTTGCTGTCTTTTGCAGCATGGGGGCCTACGAGGAGCCGAAGGAAACGTGTGGAACCATCTGCCTGAAATACCTCCTGTTTGCGTTCAACTTTATGTTCTGGGTGAGTCTCCACGCCGTCGGGTTTGAGTGCTTCTCCAGCGGCTGCAGAGCAGCGACGTGCTTTCTGCGGGCTTTTTTAAACACTTATGACTCGACGTCTGAGTCTGCAGAGACCTGAGGCAGGAGACTAAGAGGTCAGGCCGTAATGACGGCCTGGTCAGTCAGTAAACACAGGTGATGAAGGAAAAAGATGAGAAGAAACCATTTAATCAGTCAAAAGTAGGAATAATTGGCTGATCCCTGTTGCTTTTCTGGCTCGTGGAATTGCAGCTAAGTTACACAGCGACGCATTCAAAGTCCAAGTCCTCTGAACTTTCCAGTAATGAGGACACGGTGTTCTGGGAGCGCACGACTACAAATAACTGCCACATTTGAATGAGGCGCATAAAATTATTCCAGGCGAGGCATTGATTCCGAGTGTGCAATTGTACTCTGCCCATATGTGATAATCATCTGTCTGCCCGACAATCTGATGTCTCAAACTGGCAAACACGGCTGGGTCTCTGCAGTGCCAGATACCGGCTTCATCACCATGTGGATGTTTTATTACTGAAGGGACTTTGTTTTTTTTCCGCACGCTGTAATGCTGTTATACGCCTCGTGTTTATTGAGCTTTAGTTCTGAACATTTTAGAGCAACATATGAAATAATACTTTCCTATGAAAGGAAACACATCCCTGGAATTTAAATAAGATTATCAGATAAATAATATCTTGTAGTGGCAGATGTAACATCGCCTAAATATTATAGAAAGCCAGACAAGTAAAGTTATTTAAAAAACAAAACAAAAAGTGGTTTAGAATCTAAAACCGTGTGAAGAATAAGGGTGTAGTGTCTGTTTTCCTCCACCAGGTGGCGACAACGTTCAAACCCAGCGCTTTTAACTAGAAAGAACAAAGATCATCAGAAAGACTTCAGGTTAATGCTGGATACAAATACAGATTTAAGGAGAAAAGTTCTTTAATTCATCTGTTTTACCTCTCATGTGAAGCTGGGTGTTATAGAAACACAAGTCTGCGCTTCCTAATGGTGTAGAGTAATTTCTTCTGAGATTTAATAAAGCCTGGGGATTGAATTGTTGTGCTCAGCACTGTGGTTTGGTTTATTTCCTCTGCTCAGTGTTTTACAGCCTGACTCTCCCTGTTTCTCTTCTGGAGTCATTCTCTTCCCAAAGAGTATAATTGGAAATTAGGCAGGCTGTTCCATGGCTTTGGCGCGATGATGGATTCTGGTTGCAGTGCCTCACCATCTGCTGTCTGTTGATTGCCATGTCTTATTAGTGTAATTTTCCTATTTTATTCTAATGATAACAAAAAGCTGTGTTGAATTACTGACTTTTCGGCTTGTGTTTTATTACAAGGGGTCTATTCTGTGCGCTGTCAGTGTCCTGACCTTTGAACCTGTTTAAAAATTCCATGAAACCGCTGCTTATTTTCTAATTTCAGGCCCGTCAGTCTCTTATAGTTGACATCTAATATAAGCAGTATGGACTTCTCAAATGACTGAGACTGAACTCTCCTTCTCCCAGTTGGCAGGGGGCGTTGTGATGGCGGTGGGTGTTTGGACCTTGATTGAGAAGACCGACTACATCAGCCTTCTTCCCTCTAAGACCTACGCCGCCTCTGCCTACATTCTGGTCCTGGCTGGAGTCATCGTCATGGTAACAGGCGTGCTCGGCTGCTGTGCCACATTCAAGGAGCAAAGGAGGCTGCTGCGTGTGGTAAGAGATCACGTCACGCTGGAGTGAGAGATAATGGAGGCTGAGAATGGGTTTTACTCTTCCTCTCATTGTGGATATGCTTAGATGTTTTTTTGAGGAGAGAAAACAACCCAAATGATTCATAAATTAGCTTTTCGCAGCAAAAACACTTGTTTTTGCTTTAGACTAAAGGCTGTTGCAAATAGAACACATGCTGAGGCACACAACAGTGGGAAATATTACTTCAACCTGTAAATATTACATTTTTTCCCATTTTTTTTCCTGCCATATGTGCAAAATGTTTGAGTTCCTCCCTGTAGCCCATAGCTAACTGGGGGAAAAAAAACCTATATTGCCATTTTTTAAAAATGGTGTGTGTCATTTATTCTGCACTCTGTACACAGAACTTCCCAAATATAAATCAAAATCCTACAAAAACTGTATCCTAAACAAACACTGGTTGAGTCTTCTCACACCCATGCTGACATGGAAAACACAGACAGACAGACAGACAGACAGACAGACAGACAGACAGACAGACACAGCCCACTGCTGCTGCCCCTAAGCTGTCCAAGGGTCTGCAGACTCCTGAATCATCTCTGGCTTGTTGACTTTTCATTAAAGAAGAGTCTACAGTCAACCCTTCAGTGAATGAAGCCGGCGAGTCAAAGGGTGAGTTAAGAGAACTCTCCCGTGAGACGTGCGTTGCCGTGTTTGAACACAGAGGAAGGACGAGGGACAGACACTGGGGAGACTCAGGGAAGTGAAGGACAAACCTCCTTTCCAGTGATGGTGCCAAATGAAAAGCAGCCCAGCAGAGTCTGGTCCCACCTGTGGAGAATGTGACTTCATTCCCAGTCTGTGTGTGTGTGTGTGTGTGTCTCTCTCCTTACATTTCACAAAGGCCGTCTCTCAGGAGGTGGAGCAGCTTGTTCTCTGATCAGAGGTCAGCTGTTCCATACCGGCCTCGTCCTCGGTCCCCTCGGAAGTGTGAATAATTCCGGCTTTTGACAAGTGGGAGGAAGTTGTGTGGGCATGACTGACACCGGCGCGTGAATGTGACAAATGTTGTAGACACAGGTGCCCTTTACCAGCCTTTTTTTAACCGCCCAGACTGTGGTTGGCCTGACTTTTTTTTGTGCAAAGACTATTAAACTGTGGCAACTTTGCAGACGAGGTACCAATATTGAGTGTTGTGCTCTCAGTATATACATAAATCCACGCAGAACCGATGTCAGCCACCTGATTTATGGAGGCTATTGCTGTTATTTTGTCTGCAGCGGAGTCGAAATCCTTGCACACCTCCTCTCTGTCTGGGTTTTCTTGAATGCATCAGGAGTGGAGATCACAGCTGTGAATCACACAGAGGGAATGAAAGCAACAGGAGGGAGGAGCATTGCAAGAGATTGCCAAAGACATAATGGATTTGTGCGTGTTTATGGTGTGTGTGATAGAGTTGCTAATGCCATGCAAACTGCACGCCCATGTAGAATGAAGGAACTTCAGCTTTGAATTGGCCACAGACTTAAATGTCACTGAAAGGTCACAGGACAGTTGTGTTTACAAATGGGTGGTTACGTCTGATCTGCCACTGGTTAATGGTTGTAAAGACAGCCCTGCGCTCCCAAAGACGTCTGAAACAGAAGCACAGCCTCTCCTGGAGCCTCATGCACGCCTCACCTTCTCCCTGCGTGTGTTTGTCTTGTGCACACTGGATGCTGGGAGGAGTGTGTGAACGTTTGTGGAGGCAATAAATTAAAATACCAGAGAAGAAGCAGCCAGTGTGGTGGAAGGACCCAGGAAAAGAAAAACAGTTGTAATATCTTTAGTGCGAGCGCCTTCACGAAGCGCACCATTGAGTCCGCAGCCTCTGCAGAGCTTTTGAAGAAACACTTTCATATGTATGAATCTGCAGAGTCATTTTCGCAGTAATTGCACAGCGGCCTCAAGTCGTGCAGGAGCAGAGATGGCGGCGCAGACGTAGGATGAATCCGTGCCGCCGCGTGAGCCGCAGATCACGAGGCGGCGTCTGGATTCACCGCGCTCCATAAATTCGGTTGTCTGTCACACCGCGTGCACGTCTCTGTCCGTGCGGGATCGTTATGAGCTGGTGTGGGCAAAGACAACCCACCCAGGTTGCTCCAGGTCGGCTGCGCTGCTTCTTCGCTCTGCGGCCATCAGAAGGTCCTCTCAGAGATGTGAAGTCACAGCAGTAGGTGTGTGTTCCTCAGGTGATCGCCCTGTCTTCACCCTGTTGATCAGAAACTGTTGGCAGTGTGAAGGAAGTAAAATAATCTGCCTTCAGTCTTGGATCTACTCAGCAGAACCAACCAAAGACCAAGTGATTTCTCCCTCTTTGTCTTCTCCAGAGGCAGAAGAATTCAGTTCAACATCTGCTTTTGTCTTTAACCTCTGACAAAACCTGGACTGTCGAGCAGGTGTCGCCTCTACTTCTAGTGGGTTCCCACACTGATGAGAGCGCACGTGCGCTGATGAGCTCACGTCTGAACCTGGTCTGGAAACTCTCATCCTCTGTGACTCGGACTCGTGCGAGGATGACTTGAACGCTCTAAAACCTCAGCCAGGCCTCTTTGGTGACACGTGACCGAGAAATTGATGACGGGCCTCCAGAACCGTCTGCTGCTCGTGTGCAGTTGAAACCTCTTCTTTAATTAAGTCAAACACAGTCTGACCTTCTGCCACTGTGTCCTAAACTGACTCTCTGTCCATGATGCGCTCTCACTGCGTTCTTCTCCTCCACAGTACTTTGTGCTGCTGCTGTGTATCTTCCTGCTGGAGGTCCTGGCTGGCGTCCTGGCTTACATCTACTACCAGCAGGTAATCCCTCGCATGTCCGTGTAACATCAAATAAGTCTTCCAGGTGCTCATGATGCACTCTAGAATTGTTCTGTGTGCAAAATTACACAACAACCCCTGTCAGATTTCACTTCATCTTGATTTTAGTTTGTGATCACACATCAGAGAAAACTTTAGAATGATGTTAAACTCCCTGAGCTGCTATTGTGCCGCCACCATAATTGCCTGTTTCTGATCAGTTGGGTTTTCATGGCGCCACCAGCCGTGCAGCGGCAGAGCACCCCTGCCCAGAGGTGCTCTGCTGTCGTCCTAACAGCCTCGTTCATCATACACAGCTGGCCTGAGCACACTGGCTGACCTCCACGCTGTGCTCTCTGTTCTTCGAGCTCGGCCTCACTTCAAAAACATTCTTGCAGGAGTTGCTCGAGTCTTTCAAGGCGCTCCTCCTCTCCCCCTCTCTTCTCTTTTTCCCTCTCTCTGGTAATTATTGGTGAGCGCTGCATTTGATTTGCTTTTATTCCAGAGAACAAACGTGTCTTTTTTTCCAGGCGCACAAATGCAGCTGTTGCTGCGGGAGAGCTGCTGTCTGAGCAGGTCTGCAGGTTGTCTGGGCACTTCAGGAGCAACAGTTTAGATCCAAACCCTCCAGGAAGAACATGGGGGGGGTTAAAGTCAGCTGGTCATACAGGGGGAAAAAAAGAAAGTGAGCACGAGGCCACGTGGTGAACAGCTGACGAGTGTGACCAATGCATCCTTTCCAAATGTATGTGAACTGTATGCACTGAGAGGCAGGTTTTTCAGTTCTCCACTGCACCCCCTCCTCACACCTCCCATTATTCCATCCTCCCATCTTTCCCTCCACATCTTCACTCCCAGTATCTCTTTCCCTCCCCTCCCTTTATCATTCAGCCCCTTGATATCTCCTTCATGCTTTGATTTACAGCCATTTCCCAGCTGGCTTGTTGCCATAGAAACTGAGCCCCCCAGACCTGCTCCTCCATTGAGTGTTTTCTGCCACTGGTCTCGAGAACAAAAAAAAAAAAAGCCTTCCTACGTTCTGTTTTCCCCCTTTGGTCTCCTCCTGCCTCGTTTAAACGGCTGCTGGTGAAGTGTATCCTCAAGAGAGCGTTTAAAGTTCACATCTTCTCATTAAGGCTCTGTGCATGTGCACGTGCATGGCAGAGTTTGTTGTGCTGCTAATAACTGGGGGCTGCAATTTCTGTCTGTGTGTGTGTGTGTGTGTGTATGAGCAGCTGAACGAGGAGCTGAAGCAGAGCCTGAAGGAGACCATGACCAAGAAGTATATGCAGAAGAGCTACGATCAGGTCACCGAGGCTGTGGACAAGCTGCAACAGGAGGTGTGTGTGTGTGTGTGTGGACAGTAACACAGGCCTGCGGAGACCAAAGCTGCATTCACGGAGGTAAAATGTTCTCCCCACGCTCGTCTCTCCTGCCAGTTCAAGTGTTGCGGCAGCAACGGCTCGTCCGACTGGGCCGAGAGCGTCTACATCCGCTCCGGAGCAGAAGGCAGGCTGGTGCCCGACAGCTGCTGTAAGACCCCCAGCAAGCTCTGCGGCCTACGGGACCACCCCTCCAACATCTACAAGGTGGAGGTGAGACCTGTAGATGGACGTGGTTGTGTGCACATCGCGTGTGTGTGTGTGTGTATCCAGCAGGGCTCTGGTATGAGAACCGTGTACATAAACTCGTGTTTACAGCGAGGCTGGAGTCGCACTCCCACATCAACTGATGCAACAAAAGATGCTTTGCTTTTCTTCCAGGGCGGCTGCATCAGCAAACTGGAGCAATTCATCCTGGACCACCTGAAGATCATCGGAGCCGTGGGGGTGGGGATCGCCTGCGTGCAGGTGAGCGCTGCGGTCGGAGACGTGCAGGTGCTCCCTGACCTTCTGCTCAGACGTCTTTCATCTGATCCGCAGATCATCGGGATGGTGTTTACATGCTGCTTATATCGGAGTCTGAAAGCCGAGCCGTACTAAGAGGCGCGGGCAGGAGGACGAGTGTGCGGGTGAAGGAGGTCATCTGAGGAGCTCACCTGGGCAGACGGAGGTGGCAGAAACACTCCAGGTGCGGTTGTGTGTGTTGAGTTAGGCAATCCGTGTGTTATCTTCAGCTTTAAGAGGATGTGGTGGGAATTTGCGCAGCGGTCGGGTGACTGAGTGTGTGCACCCTCCCTGGGATTAAAGCAGCGGAGTTTCCTCCTGCTCAGGCTGCTGGTGCGCTCCTCATCTGTAGAGACGTGGAAAAGGCCGATATCAGAGTTCTTTTCCTGCTCTGCAGCCCATTCTGCTTAGCTTTATGCCCCCTCCAACTACTGTTACACTCGCATTTACAGTCATTGAAAACCTGAAGTAGCCTTTTCAAAGCAAGCAGTTTTGATTTTCACGTATTGTAAATAATTCTGGAGGTGCTTCACCAGGCTTCACTGCCCTGCTGGTCTTTTTAGCAGCCTGTCAATGATTTTTATTTTTTATTTTTTTACCTTTATTTTTATAAAAGATAAACACATCCAACAGCAGTGCTGACATTTTTAACCCTCTGTGACATTACCAGGCTGATGTTAATGAAGTTTTTCTCCTCACCCATTAAAGCAGTGCTGCTACTGTTATTTTTTTTTTTAAAATTTTGCCATCTGATGCCAAAGTTGTCAACTGTAACTTTGCTCCGGGACCTGCTGTAATCACTGCTGTCTACTGATCTTTCTAATTGTTTTTATAAATGAAGATTCTGTTTAGTTTTCTACAGATCATAACTATATTATTGTATTTAACTGACAAATGGTAGAAACTGCTAATCACTTATTCCCGGTGACGTTCTGTCCCGCGTGCCTCGGAGACGACACTGAATCACTGCTGTCATTTTTTTGTCTGATGGTAATTTTTAGTCTGAGTAAACGTTGATCAACAACATTCTCCTGTTTGCTGTTTGGTTTTCCATAACGGCCCATTTATTAATTATTTGCAAAGTAGTTCATGAATAAACCAGGCAGTTTAATTACTTTTAACCACATTACCGCACTAATCCCGAACGACGTCCTTCATCTCCGAGTTTTCAGGTCACGTCAGCTCGAAAAATCGTGTTTCTCTGAAGGCAGAGTTCACCTGAATGGAACCACTGGCACTTAGACAATTGGCAGCAGTTTAGCGGTGCATTAGCGAATTAACCCACAGTCGGTTCTCTGATGTTCCTCCTGTGTGGTTGACTGAGGAGCTATTTTCGGGACGGCCCCTGATGGACAATATTACCTTCGCGGTAGCCATCGGGGTGAGGTCCGCTTCGCCACCCTGGTGTCGCTGGCACGCTGGTCAGGACTGTCATCGGCTGCTGTTGCACGGGGATACCACAGGGGGGCAGCACGTTCCAGGCTTTCAGTGTCACAGACTGATGAAAACAGCTGGTGAGAAAGTGTGTGTGTGTGTGCGCTCCTACAGTGATCTGGAGGGAATAAAGGGGAAACTGTCAGTCACAGTGGCATATACCTTGTGGATGTTGACCTGTTTGCTCTCTGGGAGTGAAAATTTCATTTCATTGATTTGCTCTAATTGCTGCATATTAAAAGGAGAAGGGAGCTCATTTGGCTCCAGGCTAAAGCCTGCTATCCCTATTCCAGTTTAAAGGTGCTCTTACATCTAGTCTCTGGAAAGCTGAGTCATCCCTGCACAACAAGCCTCTGAGATTTCTGTATTTTAGTCGTCAGTGTTTCCAGAAGAGTGAACGTGGCTGAGCACCGGGTCGTCTAACACGCTGCTTTTCCCGCCAGCCGACATCTGTGGAGCCCAAACTGTCCTCCTCCTGACGGGGCCATTGTCTGTCGCCTCCCTTTGACTTTAAATGGCTGGCAGAAATGATGAGCAGCCTTTGAACGGCCGGTGCCTCCGAGGCTTTTGTGCCCCGCCAATGAAAACTAAAAGATGAAAAGTATCCTAAATTTCCCTCCTCCTCCTCCTCCTCCTCCTCCCCCCGCTCACACTGACAGATCACACACAGGCTAACACAAGGGGTATGCTAATAATGCCAGCACATGACATTTCCAAAATATCTCCTCCAATTCTCTTTACGCAGTTGTCCGTGCACGCACATGTCCCCTGCTGCACCTTGGCCCGCTGGCCTGACGTATGCTATTTTCAGTGTGGGGGATGGGCTGGCCCGGGCCTGGCCGCCCTTCTGTTCCCACCTTTTTTTTCTCCGCCCCCCCCCCCCGGAAGGTGATTTCTCTGCCAGCGGGACAAAAGTCAAGTTGTGCGACAGTTTATTTGCAGTTTGGGGACACGTTGCAGCCCGTGTGCTAACGGGCGCCATCGTGATTGTCAACTTTTACTTGGTGGGCCGGGGTTAAGGGGCGGTCGTTTGCGGTTAATGTCACGGTGATTTATCATGCGCTAAAACCGCTCCCGTCATCGCTGGGGTCGGGTAAAGGTTGAGGTCGGATGGTTCTGGTTTAACGTTGCGTACAAGGAAATGGGAATGAATCCCAGCAATAAACAACATGGAGGTTCCTGACCTGTGGATTGGGACCAAGCTGAGAAATGCCAGGGGTCACCATGAGCAAGGCAGCAGGGCAGGAGGCCCCTGTGTGTACCTGAAAATCACATTTGTCGATGCACACACACACTTTTACCATTATGAGATGGGGGAAAAAAGTCAACTTGACCCCTTTGGGTGATTGATATTTCCATCCCTCTGTGTGTGTATCGCCCTCTGGTGGTAAGATGCGGTAACAAACCCTATGGCGACAGATTCCTCAGGCTTTGCTTCATTTTTCTACGCTGGTCGTCCATCTTTATTCAACGTCAGTGATTCTGACCTTCGACATGCTTCACAAGCCAGGTTAAACATTTCAGTTTGAGTGGCTGCGCACAGCCAGGTCACAGTCTGTCCCTTTAGCTGATTATTTTACTGGCTTTTGATGGTTCGAGAGCCAGACTCTTCCAGCCTGCGTTTCTTTACTTCTGCCTCTGCTGTTTCCAGTCCAGCTGTTGGGGGTCGTTATTAACACCCACGACGCCCGGGAATAGATTAATACCGAATTTCAGGCCCTCATTCACCCACTTGATCCTGACTGGGTGAGGAATGAGACAAGAACGAACATGGACCACATGATTTATTCTGTCTTAATCCAGCTGCGGAACATGATTGACAGCTGCTGGCTGCTCATTCTCGTGCGGCCATCAACAGTCTCGCTGCTGACTCCACGCTTTTTTTTTTTTCGTGGAGTGTGTGGAAGTTAAGATTCTGATTATGTAAGACGTTCACACTTCCTCCAGTTTAAGCGACTGGCTGAGCGAGACGTTCCCTGATCTTTCCAGCTCATCTTCGGCTGATTCTGCGCAGCCGCGTGAAGCAGAAGCCGCCGTCACCAAAGTCTCTGCACATCAGGGGGAAAACCTCCGTGGCGATGAGAGCCTTGCACCGTGTGCAGATGCGGTACTGTGCACGCCGTGCACTTGACACGCTCCCCGAAGCCTACCAACATCTGGCCCCGCGACCGCTTCTAGGTCACGTCCCGTTGAAGCAGAGGAGATCCTGCGTCCTTTAGGTGTTTGGACTCTCCAGTGTGCTTTGACCAGCTGGATTCTGCTCCCCGGGGGGTTTGGAGTGTATCTATTCTGGGGGGGTACGTGTCCCCGGGGACGTCCACAGCGTCGCTGCTGCAGATGTGGAATCAGGCTCAACACCGGAGGCCATGACCTTGAACATAATACTAGGATACTCTGGAGGAACAAAGCTGTGATATCTGGGAATCATTCTGATCTTCGCTAATTTGGATGTTTGTCTTGAAAATAAGAATGACCACCTGTTTTTCAGCATGAAGCTCATTAACAACAGGCAGCGGCGACCCCGAGGACGACGGCTGAGGCAGCAACGCAGGAAGGAAATGTCAAATCAGGGAGTCTCCGTTATTGATCAGGGCGCTTCAGATCAGCCTAATAGGAGGAGGAGGAGGAGACGGTGGAGAACAGGCGCATGTTCATGGTCACATTTCTCCCACTGCATCAATCAAACATGACATCAGGTCGATCTCCACCAGCAGGTCCAGCTGAGCCGCTTCCCCACAGACTGCTGCTGAAGGCTGCTTTTTTCCCCAAAACAATCATCTATTTTGGGTGTGAAGGATCTGATCAAGGCTGGAAGATAAAATCCAGACCAAATGTCGAAATATCTTTTATAGTTTTTCCTAGTTTGGTTCATTTTAAGATTTCTTTCTTCTTCTTTAAAGCACCGTAATTGAATAAAATGAAAGTTCAATCCCTTCTTTTTAGCTGACCAGTCATAATTGGGAGTCATCCTTCCCTTTTACCTGTGTGAAACTGCAAAGACCCTTCCTCAGTGATGCAAAATATTAATTTCCCCTCTGTTCTGCTTTTATCTCAACAGTAACATCTCTTTGAGGGCCAATGACTCTCAGCCTCACTTGTTCGCGGCATTAAATGCACATTAAAAGATTTTCAGAATTAAAATGTTATCGGCACGCCTGGGTTAGGCTGTGGGGGTTGGATGGGGGACATTATCTTTAATTTCCAATCAGAAAACGTGCTAATACATAATTAAAAGTAGCAGCACGTCGTGCAAATGGGGGTATCGCTCAGCAGCAGAGTTGTACTCAGCTAAATGTGTTGTGTTTTACTTCAAGACGCGATGGAATGGAAATAGACTACATTATTGCAAGTGCAGCAGCTCAGTTTTACCTGATAAACAAACAAACAAACAAAAAAACCCAAACATTCTCTGTCGACTTTTCTGACTGAGCCGCAGCCCCATCAGGGCGCTTGAGCGTTTCACCGCGTAGACAGAATAATAAAATCAATGGTCCGGGACAGTGTCTCTGCCAGGAACAAGCAGCCTTTGGGGCTCAGGATTCTTTGTGTCTGTGCTCACTTCACCGTGTTGTTAATAAAAACGCTCCCAAAACTTGATCGACCTCCAGGAACACCACCGTCACTCCGCCTGACTCGCTGTTGACACTGCTCCGGCAGCTCCGGCGCAAATAAATCGAACACACCTTTTCCCCAAGAGGGCGACCTCTTTGAGCGGGTAGCAGCGTTCATGGTTTAAGCTAATCTGTCGACCTTTGCACTTTTTCAGCGATCAATATCGGATATTAACAAATTGTCACCAATTACAACTTGAGGTTTTTATCAAACGTCAATTCAAGTCACAACTGAAGCATCCTGATCAAGGTAAGAGCTCATTTTCTTGACGGTTAGATGTTTTTGCTAACATGCTAATGTTTCGTCTGTTTCCACGTTTATCTCCACGTTTGGTTAAATCATGAGGAGAAATAAATTGACATGTTTATGTTTTCAGTCTGCAGCCTTTGATCTTCGAAAAATCAAAGGCCAAGGGGCTTTCATGAAGCAACCCAGTATTACTGGTTTTCTAGTTCTTAAAATCTTAAAACCTTCTTGTGTTTGCACACTTGGTGCTTTCACCTATTTAAGTGCAACAAAACACATCAGAGAATCACATAAATCCTTCATTACGTTGCCTCAGCATCCTTCTGCCTGACACTCAAGGTCAAACACGACAGCGGGATGTCAACTACAGAGGATCCTTGTTATTTTGGTCTGGTTATTGTTTGATTTTTCCCTTCCTCGCCTGAGAGGCTGGGGGCTCCGCATGGACGCCCTGTTTGTGTGCATGTCGATGAATGGAGAATAGATGGAGGTGCGATGGGGGCTGTCTGTGTGTGCAGGAGATGGGGGACTTTCTGAGTCACTGGGGTGTAAAAAAAAGAAAGTCCAGTATTATTTGTCACCGTCAGCTTGTGCCTGGCTGTCAGTGGTTCCTGCCTTCATGCAGGACTCTGGGAGCTGCTAGTTCACTGTGTGCATCTGTCAGGAACCTCAAGGCCTATAGCTGTCTCTGCATGAGCGTGTGCACGTGTGTGACAGCGAGCTTGCTCGTCTCCCTCTGAAACGGGCGGGGCTCTTGCAGGAGTCGGCCTAACCAAGCATAAAGGTTGAGGTGAGGCGCTTGATGAAACAAATCATAGACGTGTGTGTAAACTGCCGGCGCCCCCCCCGGCTAATTACGCACACCCGGGTGCACCGTAGCTACCTGTGCGTTTCATCTGATAGCTTCTGTGTCCTCTGTTCAGCAACACATTTATTTGACCCCATTAAAATCTCCGTACGATAACGGCATCCACTTACCCTTGAAAGACTTCCTGGCACCAACGTGCGCACGTTTTTTAGAAGCCAGACCATTAGTTTGTGCAACGAGCTCTTCGTCTTGCGCTGGAGAATCTGTGTCCTCCTCTAACACGTCATCTTTCAGTCTAACGTTCCCTCTAGATGTGGATCCAAACAAAGGTGATGAAGCTCTATGAGGAGCAGAGAGGCTGTGCTAAACGCCTCGGAGGCCTGATGGAGAATCACACCATCAAGGCCACGTTTGGACCGAAAATGTCAAAAGATGCAACCGCATCAACATAAATGAGCTCGTAAGGACTTAATAAATGTCTAACGAGATGACACGGTGATGCTTTATAGCCAAAAGGTCGACTTAATTGTGACTGGAGAGCTTTAATTGGCCATTAGCTCAAGAAAAATAAAGAAGATGAGGTTGATATGATCAGTCCAGAATGGGACTAACCAGGAAAAAATGCATTTTTAGACTGTCACAGCCTCTGTGTTTCTTTGGGGTTTTCTGTGAGAAGGCTGTCAGTGACCAACAGGCTGTTTCTAATGCCGGGAGGGGGGCCCGTTATTGGATTGTTGGGTTGTGGGTTTCCGCTGCCAGCGCATTGATTTTCCTTGATTTTGAGGCTGATGCCAGTGTCGTAAAAACAGACCGGTAGCATGGAAATGCTAAGGTGGTGCAGCAGGTGGATGCTGGACCTGCTTGGTGTCGCCTGTGTCTCGGTGTATTCTGCAATTCTCGGACTCCCACCCCCACGCTGGGCGGGGTCATTCATGGGTCCTGAAGTGAGGTGTGTGTGTGGCTCCAGAGATTCAGCTGCATGGCTTAAGTGTTTCCAGACTGGAGTTTTATGAGATATGATTTTAAACTACAACAGACTTTGGTTTGAGGTTGGAATTGAGGTCAAAGTGTCTCCTCAGCCTTCTGACTTTCCTCTTCAGCTGTGGAGGGTTAATGACAGACAATGGAGCGAAACAGCTGCCCTTTGGAAAAGACATCATCCATTTCCGCTGTTTTCATTCCGATCTTCTTCCCTTTCTCCACCTGAAGCTTCATCTGGAGATGCAGGCCATGAACATTTTATTCCTCCTTAACTGTAGCAAGTTCCACGTTCCTGAGGTCTTTCAGAGTAACAAAAATAAGGCGGAGGCTCTCGGGATGCTTTGAAATTCAGGGACAGCTGGAGTTGCGCTTTCCCGCAGCCTGGAATCTCACAGTGGATGATGTTATCACATCATGTGGATAATCCAGATCAGTTAGGGAGGAGGCTCCCAGAAACTAGGCTGTTACACGACTGTAATTTGGAACAAGTAGGTGGGAACTGTCAAGTAATGATATCTGTTAGATTTTCTCCGAGCCGGGGCGCTCAGATGTAGGTCATGCAATGATTCATCGCGGCAAAAACAGAAATACGACAACAGTGTGTGGGTGCTACATGAGCGGGCGCATCTTGGCCCCCCTCTCTCTCTCTCTCTTCTCGGTGTCTCCCTCTGTCTCTCTCGCTCTTTTTCATTCCATTCCCGGATGATCGCCCTCACCGTGTGTCCACACGGCTCAGCAAAGTCATCCTATCTGCCGTGACAGGGAGGGCCTTGCTGGACGTCCGGCTGGAAATGGGCTACGGCTACACAACCAGGGGTCATCAACCCGGTTCCACAAGGCCCACAGTCCAGATCCAGCTCCGGGTTTTCCTCTCCTGTCAGGTAGACGCCTGCTTTCAGGAGGAAAACTGGGTCCCCAGGTAAAAACAGGCGTCTCCCTGGTGGGACAGAAGCCCCGCTGGGCTGGGTCCATGACTACAGACGTTAGCCCTCCTCTGCGGCTGCAGCTGCCATCAGAAAAGAGGCTTTTCCGCTCGTTCTGATGTGCTCGTGCACGTCAGCCCGATGTGACAGCGAAGACAGTTGGCAGTCCTGTTTTCTCCTCACTGCGTTCCCCGTCGTGCGGCGCTGCCAAGCAAGTGCTTGTATCCCAAGTAGTTGTGACAGCTGAACTTTTCCGGGCAGCGGCGGTTGTTGTGGGTTTTACACACACACACACACACACCCAGACACACACACACACACACACACACACGCAGGTGGAGCGCTCCCGCCCAGGCTAACCCTGCACCCATGTCCCCGACAGACTACGGAACCTTCGCAGGCCTCCCTCTGCACGTGCACCCAGCACCCAGCACCCAGCACCAGCACCAGCAGACTGGACCTGTTTGCGGTGACGGAACCGGGAGCTGACCCGGAAGCCCGCGCGAAGCCGCCGAGCCAGACGCACGTCAACGGCGTCGCACCGACGCTCGGTATGATTGATGCGCGTGACAAACTCTTATGGATGTTTGCAGCGTGGGCCAGGACCGCTGAAGTCCGCAGCCATTTGTAATCTGTATAATTGATGTTGTTTGGACTGTGATTTATAGGATAAGCCAAACATTAGCTTGTTCCCGCTCCGCGGCTGTACGAATACGCAGCTTCGTTTTATTTCACATCAATATTAATTCCGGCCCGGCGGGATTTATTACTTATTCACGCACGACGAACAAGCTGGAGGTAGTTTTTTGCCAACTTTTTTTACATTACTTGCAGACTGTCCACATTTCCTCCCTGTTTAAGGGGAATGCAGGCTGTTGGATGTTATGGATGACGTGCAGGCGGTCATGTACGTCAGGCTTTACCCCTTTTATGTACTGTAGCTGTTGTTGAGATGAGACGCTTTAATGTCGCCTCATGAACAGAATTGCGACGCCGTTCCGGGCTGATTGAGCGCTGTGATCAGATCGACCTGACGTGGCGTCTGGACCCGGGTCACCAGCCGCTCCAGAAAGATCAATCAGCGTTTGGCCAGAAAATCCAGGTCAGCTTGATGAGCTACTGAAGCCGCTCAGGGAGCTCTGAATGGTTGCTCTGCAACCGGAGACCTTATTAATGGCTTGTTAGTGTCAGGAGGTCAAAGGGCAGCCTACAGGAGCCTTTTAGGACGGGCCAACAGCACCTCAGCCGATTTCTGTCTCCAGCTTTCAGCTGTGGTGTAGCGGAGTGTGTGACCTGTATTCTTATGAGCCCGAGTCCTTTTCCAATTCTCCAATTTCTTTTCCACCAAATCACATTTTAAAAATAAATAGATTTATGTAAATTTAATATTGCTGCTGATGACTCCTTCCTGGATTTGATTTGCCCTCTTGTGGAGTTCAGCATCATCCAGTGGCCCTTTTCTTTGTAGTTTGCTGCAGTTTTGAAGAGGTTGGGGTTTTTTTTTTCTTCTTTTTTTCAATAAACTTGAACCTCTGTTTCACAAACTAACAGAAAACGTGACATAGTGGTATTTTTTCAGGTGATTTAATTGTTGATGTTGCTCTCGGACGTCTGCTCCTCCATCAGGTGTTGGGTTGGTCTGCAGGGTGACATCACCCAGTGCTGAAGTGTGTGTGTGTGTGACTGTGCGTTTTCAGACACTCGCAGGCATTCAAACGGACAGCTGGAGGCGGCTGAGGCCCGTGCCCGTCCTCCCGGCTCGACGCCGGGGCGGGCTGTGACGGACGCCTGAGCAGATGTGATTAACAGATGCTAACACTGATTCCGCAGCACAACTGTCGTTTTTGACAGCTCAACCCGATTCACCTGGAACAGGGTCTAATTTTAACACTTTCCGTGCAAATTCCAAACTCTCCTCTTGGTCAGATGATATCAATCTGGATTCTTCATTAATCCAGATGTCATTAAACATTTAAATACACATCAAGCTCTTAACCTAATCATCCATCTTCCAGTGCAGCTAATTTACCGCGTGCTGATTAGCTGTCAGCGCTCGGGCCGTTTCTCCCATTTTTCTTGCTTTGCGAGTGTTAAAAAACGGTGGGTCGCGTTGGTAAACAGATATGACTGACGGGTTTGGGAGATTAGCGGCGTCTGTCCGTGTGTGTCAGGCTCAGAGGCATCCTCCAGCCAAACAAACGAGAGGAAATCAAAAGCCCACTCCCCGCAGGTGATCTGCAGATCATCCCGCTGTCACCACACACTCGTCTGGCCTCTGCGGATCCACCGCCTGCTCAAAACAGCAAAGAATGCTGTTATTGTTGTAGCTGGGGGAAGAAATAACAGGGATTAGTCACACTGCAGAAAAGTACCTAAGGGGAATCCACTCCGTCCAACAGGCCGCTGAGCTTCGTGTGTAAAGGGAGGAGGAGGATGAGTAATTTTGAAAGGCTTTCACACTAAATTCCCATAGTTCTGTTCCTTCAAAGATATCCTCACAACTGCCTTGGGGGAGTTTTTTTCCCTTTTTTCTTGGGAATTCTTCTGCAACATCAATATGTCACACAGGAGTTGAAACTGAAGTCTCAGCCGAAAGTGGAAAACATGCAAAAAAACCCCCAAAAAAACAGACATTATGGAAATCAAGTCAGAAGTTTCTACCTTTAGACACTTTTTCTCCCACAATGTGTAATTTATTTCATGTGTGTAAGGATCCGGTTTATCCAGCCGGTTAGTTTTACCAAGGCCGCCTGCAACCAGCATTATTTCAGTTCTGATATTTGTCTTTTTACCAGCAGAACAGCGTGAAAGATGCGGCGCTTCATCTCAGCGGAGGCTCAGAGTAAAGAACCGACGCACCACTGCTCGCCTCCCTTCGCTTCCAGCACCGAGGGCCAGACAATTGTTTTGCTCTGAGGATTGACGAGGAGCGAGCCGGCGTGGCGTTGAGCAGAAGAGGCAGGTCCATTCATCACCCGCCGGCGTGCTGAGGATGATGCATTGGCAGCTGGCAGATGTGGGTCACTTTTATCGGCCAATATGATAATCATCGTCTGCTCCAGAGCGAGCCAGGGAAGGGAAGAGCGAGGGGAGAGCTTCTGCTTTAGCTGAAGTCTCAAGGAGGAAGAGAGTTAGCTTGCGTTTGTTCTGGATTTTTAATCATTTAAAGTAAGAAGAAACGGCACAGCCAGCTACTTAAACAAATGAGAACCACTGATTGCACTGAAGAAACGAAGCACCAATTGGCATTCCTCGCCTTGCTTTTCAGAAAATCCACTTCCTTATGATTATTTTCTTAACTTTTATCCATTTACTTCTTTCTCTCCTGTGATCCAGCTGCAGGATTATTTGTTTTTTTAATTTCTGAGCTGAACTTGTCGTTTGTCTCGTTTGACATTTTCCGCCGCGCCGCCGTTCAAACACAAACGCAAAGCCTATTAGTGAAGTTTGGGCTTTTGTTAGCTGCAGCTAATTCATCTTTTGTGTGCAGGCGGTAGACACGCAAAGTACACAATGGCTGCGAATGCGCGCTGGCAGATTATCCCTCATTTCAGCAGGATGACACCGTCTCTGGACGAAAACAGCCACCAGAAACAAAACCGAAGGCCGTCGACGACAGAGCCGATGGTCAAATATGCAGGTTTTTGTCTTTAGCTGCCTAGTTTAAGGCAGGCCGCATTGTAGTGGCGCTATTTTCGGTATCTGAAGGACAAAGGTGAGAAAAGGAAACAGCCGGATCCACGTAGCACTAAACTAACACCCCTTTCAGGGCTCATCAGCCGTCATGTTCCCATCCGCAGCCCGGCCCAGCTGAGGTATGCAAGGCAGCTTCCCGTCACTCACAGGAGCGTGGGAGCCTGTTCAGGAGGGCCCAAATACGCTGCTGACACACCTCGACACTTTACATCTGTTTGCGTCTGCAGCACAAAGAAATCCACGCTACCGCCAAGTAACAGGCGAGCTTGCCTTTTTTTTTTTTTCGCATCACAGACGCAGCTGATGCGCTCCCCGTTTGGCTTTACGGTAACTCAGAAGAGCACAAGTCAGCCCCGCACACATTTATCAAGCAGTTCCGCAGGCTGCTGCTGCGTCGAAAGAGGGAAAAAGACCTCCTAAAGAGCGGACTCGGAGTCTGCAAACGAAGCCATCTGGTGTCACCCTGGTCTAATTCTGTTGAGGGGAACCTGCGCCGCTTTAGCTGCTTTTAGCTGCATTTCTAAAAGTCAGCAGCAGGCATCCAGCTCGTCTTACTGCAGAGTTGTGCAACCGTCCCGGCTGATGCAGAGTATCCAGTGTGAGGTTTTGAGGGGCCAACATGACATCACGTGTGTTGTTTTCACGTCACGTGTTGTTGTGGAACTCTGAACTGGGATTGTAAAAGCGTAATTGATGTATTTTTAGCATCTGAGTAAGTCCTCTCATTAGGAATAACTAGTAATAACAGAAGATGGATGGATGATTAAACATTTGACGTCATAAGAAAGAGTGTGTGGATGTGGTAGAAGTCACTGGACTGCTTGCGTTCATTCTGGTGCTGAGCAGGTCTGGGGACTTGGACCAGCACATCGTTCCTGGGTGCTGCCAGTCTCCGTCTGTGATGATCAGTAGACGTGAACAGGAGGCAACCTCGCCGCTTAAAACCTCCGCACGCCGCCAGCTCATTACGGCTGCTGCGCCCAGCTTTGTCTTTTCATCTCAGTGTTTTCGTGCAAATCTAATACCGATGAAATAAATTGTCACGTTAAAAAAAAAAAAAGGTGGATTTGGGGTTTATGTACGTCATTTAAACCAAGAAGCCACTGAATTAAAAACCACTTCATTACTCACGGTTGTTGCAGCGATGATGGCAGATAATCTGGTGGGTTATGTTGTCAGGAGCTTGAATCTCCTTCGGTGGACTCGAGTGTAATTAATTGTACCTCTGACACGGCGAAGGAGAGAAATGATGCAGATTATCTCGAGATATTGGGCAAAGGATGAGATGTTGCGGTGGTTTTCCTGGCCATCTTCTCGTGCAGACGTTGACAGAACATGAAACCTTTATTGTTGTCTGTGCAAAAATCCCACTTGGGCCAGGATACAGGAGGGAGAAGCACAGGACGGCGCACGTGCACGTGGAAAAACAGGCTCCGTCGTCTGCGTTTGATGACGTGTGTGTGTGTGTGTGGAAGCGCGCAGCGAGCGGGTGTGTGTTGGTGTTTGGTTGAGTCTAGACGGGGAAGGTCACGTTCGCCACAGGCGCGCACCGCCACAAAAGCCCGCCGCTGCTCTTTCTGTCTGTCTCCCTGCATAAGTGCTTCCTGTCTGAATGATGGGGGGATGATGCCAAGTATGTCATCCTTTCTCCAGGGGGTTGACTTGCCTGCAGAAGCCGGTGGGGGGGGGACTTCACAGCTCCAGAGCTGCGGGAGTTTGACACGTTTGTGGAAGATGCCTGATCACACTTTTCTGTCAGGTTTTGATGTGGTTGAGACTCGTCTAACTTGTCTCCATTATTAGAATTTGCCTTTGCTGGGGGGGGAAATGGAAACAGGACCTGGTAAAACTACAGTTATCCAAGTGAATTCAAGGCTCTTTTTGTTTTTAATACGAGTTAAATTATAGATATTGTTGAATGTTCAGCAGAAACTGAAGTTGCAGGGTTTTTTTTTGCCTGTGCTCGTGCTCGTGCTCATAATAGCGCCCCATGATATGAATCCTAAACTTTCCAAACTTCAAGAACAGATGTCAAAAAACCAATTGATCGATAACAAAATGGCATGTTCTTCGTCAAGGTCATGTTTATCTGTGCACACATTGATGTCGGACAACATTCTCTCCCCATCAAAGACCTCGTCTGACTCCGCTGCTTTATCGTTCATCATTTCATTATAGCAATCTGTAAATAATCTTTTTGAATTAATGAGTCTGTTGTATCATCGTCCAAACTCAGCCCGGCTGGATGAGTCAGGCCTGTGATCGGGGGACTGGGATTACACAAATATAACTCGCGACCAGGAACCTCCATCTGTTGTCTTTTTGATCCATATGACTGCACGTCATCAGAAATTAATTAGCCTTCCATTTTTGACTCCATTTCTAAAATAATCTATTAAAAAGTGCACGGCTACATACAGTCAGAAGTAACGGTAGCAGTGTGATGACAGGAGAGCCTCCACCCCGCAAGGCCCTGAAGCTGATGTGGGCCCTTCATCGGCGTTCCGTCAGTCCACCACGTGCACGGAGCAACCAGAGCCCAAAGCCACCGTGCCTGGTTCATGGCCACGGGTCGAGACCCTTATTTACCCAAACATGTGGTGGTAAATATCACTTTAACATCACAACTAATTAGGTGATAATTAGTTAGCTTGGCTTTTGGGAGCGGGCGGCCCATCTGCTCCAGCCGGACACACCTCGCCCTTCACGCTGCCCTCAACCGTTGGACCGCAGCACAGCAGCCATTTAAATTATGCTGACAAATTATCCAGGTGGCGTAGCCGTGACGATCGCACGTACGAGTGGGCTGAAAATCTGTCAAATCATCGCGGCACAAAAGCCGTACCTCACCTGTCCTGGACAGGCCACGCCTTTTGTTGTAATCACATGTCTGCGTGACAAACCAGTCCTCTAAAGTATGCAGGATATTAGACTGTGTTCCTTGTTACCGCGTTTAAATACCGCTGTAAAAAAAAAATCAAAAAAACAAAACCAAAATAAAGTTCAAAGGCAAATAATCAAAGGGCAATTTGGCTTTTATTCAAAGACCCCAAATTAATGCCCCAAGACGAATGAATGAGCTTTATACAGTATTCTGACTCTACTCTTCATTTATTGTTGGTGATGATCAACTGTGACGACAGCAGACAGCTGACTGAATTGCAAAGAAATACAAAACACAAGGTAAGATGTCAAAACCAAGCGATTTATTCAGCACAAAACACAGAGCAGAGCACATCTTTTACATCCGACGTAAGGCTGAGAAACTAATTGAAAGTCATGTTTTTGTACGTCCTTCAGTCTGAAATGGAGCCTGCTCAAGAACAGGGGGATCATAAAAAACTGACAAAGAGGGTGGAAGAGTTAATTCAAGAAGTACAAGAGCAAAACGTTGAGCTGCAGAGATCATTCAAGAACTTGGAGAAGGAAGTCGGCCTGCTCAAAAAGGTTCTGGCTGCCAAGGACACAGAGCTCTCCACGGCCGTGGAGGCGTGTCGAATACGGACCATGGCTTACGGCCAAGCCTTGACCCAGCTGAGCATCACCAAGGCTGAGCTGGAGGAGGCCAGCAAAGAACATGCTGCTCTCAGAGGAGACCATGTCAAACAGCTGGAAGAGGTCCAGCAGAGCCATCAGAGGCAGCTGATGGACAT
>BJFM01005854.1:17043-35381 GCA_016586285.1 Arothron firmamentum
ACACACACGCACACACACACTCACGCAAACTCACAGCTCATTAATAAATCCTCATAATCTGGCTGGATTTAAGGATTCAAAGCAGATTTAGGACAGGACGGTTTCTCCAACTTCCTGAAGTCTTCACTTCTTCTCAGTCCAACTGGACACAAATCCACTCAAGTAAATTTGTTCCTGTTACTCTCCAGAACTTCAGCAGTGTGTTTTTCATACGCTGGTGGTCCAGTGGGCCTCAGCAGTGACACTCGGACTGATGGATTCTGGATCATTTTGAAACTTCTCTCAAATCACGTTGCTTCTCTGTGTTTTTGGACTCGGGATGATTCGGACCGGACGGAGACGGCGGCTCTGGAGACGTTCAGATCATTTGGAGCTGACATGGACGTCTTTCTAGAGGAATTGTCCTTTGATCTTTGAGATAACGGTGGTCGTCTCCGCTTGGGTCAAAGGTCACAGAGCTCCACGTCCGTCAGGTGACCTGAAGGTGAAACTGCTTTGACCCAGCTGAGATGCTTCAGCAGCAGCGTCAGAGTGACAACCAGAGCTCCAGAGCTCCAGACTGGACTATGGAGGATCTGGAGAACATTTCTGCTGCTCTCAGGGGGCGCTGATCCTTCTGAAATGGAAGAAGGTTAGAAGAACCTGGAATTTTTCTCAGCGCTGAGACACCAGCAAGAACTCAATGGTCAATCTGGCTGAGAGCTGGAGATCATGTGTGCAGATGAGGGAAGGTTCCAGAAGGTCGACCATCACGGCAGCATCAACCTGAGGACTACTCCCTCGTGTTCCTCCGTCAGGAACCTCCGTTTGGACTCAATGGCACGGTCGTGCTGACAGAGTCCTGCAGGTAGGCACACAGAAACAGAAAATGAGCCAACAAGTCCTCCCCGTGACAGAGCCTGCCGGCGGCCTGTAGGGGGCAGCAGAGCTCCAAAGCGCCTGGCGGAGGGCTGAGGTCGTCGCTGCCGGGTCGTAATCTTCATTTTCCATCATTCTTCTAAATCCACACCGCTCCAACAGGCAGCAGCGGGACAGACGAGGCAGATTTTTCCACTAGCACATTTCACCTCAGGGCGACCGCGTCTGGAAAGATAATCTGTGCCGAGAGGTCATCAGTCAGAGCAGCAACGCTGAATGTAACCATGGAACACCGGCGAGGAGGGTGAAGCCAGGGGAGGGTGTGTGTGGGGACGCAAACTGCTGGGCTGAAATCCTGACGGAGGGCCAAACATCTAAACATCTAAACCGATCGGTGTTCCTGCAGGAGGGGGTTGGAACACAGCTCAACCTGAGCTGCCAATCACACGTCCGGGGACGAGCTCACGTTTGTCCCAGACCGAGAGGACAGACGTTAGTGAGATGGTCTGGTAATGATATCACAGATGGAGGCGCAGAGCCGGAGATGTGAAACTCAAGTCCTGCAGCTGCGGCATGTTTGAAACGTCCTTTCACGTCTGGCTAATTAGCTTAGCTCAAATGCTGGCGGTGAATGGGCAGTGTTAGCATGAGCCACGTCTTCTGAGACGCTCTGACTCCCAATAAGACGTCACGTGACAAGACAGTGTTTTTATGCTACGTTTTAAAAAAACAAACACACACTCACACACACACTCATGCGAGACCCTTCTGGCCATAACGGATGATGAATGTGAGTGTGTGGAGCCAGGCCGCCTGCAGCTGCAGACTCCTACTGTGTGTTAATGTAATTGAATCAGTGATGAATAAATGTTCCTGGTGGCGGAGGGAAAAGGTTCCTCGCATTAATGACCGCTTCGCTGCGTTCCCACAGGGAGCAGCTGGGCGTCAGCGCCCGGCAACAGCAGGGCTCGAAGAACCCAAAACACCCCTCTGCACTTTGGCTCCGCTAACGGGCCAGTTCCATCATGACCTCACGCCGTCTCGGGTTCTGCTGGGCGGTGATGGATGCTTGGTGAAGTTATCTTTGGAGAAGGCTGCAAACCTACACCGGAAGACGGTTTGAAAGAACCGAGGAGGCCGGGAAACACGTCGACCTCTGGAGATCTTCATCAGGAGAGAGAAAAGGGTCCCGCCGCAGTACAAGCATTAACTCCCCTCTTAACAAACCAGACGCACGTGTTTGAGGAGTCTGGATCCATCCGCTTTGATTTACTCATGTTAATAACACATGCAGCCATAAAATAAAGAGGCCTTGAAGAAACACACAAACCAAAGACAGAGCAGACGCACACAGACGCTCATCTCCACTCCTCTGCTAATGAACAGGTTGGTGTTTTACAGGCGGTGGAGGCTTGTTTTTCCCGCTCAGGCCGCTGCCGTGGTGTTTGTGTGCATGTTGACTCGTTATCTGCTGCCTGTCACAACCCCGGCGCCTCTCTGATCCCAGAGATTTAATTGGAAAAAGCTGAAAAGGGCAGATTAGGCAGAGGCGAATGTGACGAACATCTAAGAGCCTCGCGTGAAATATGTGTTTACTGACATCTGATCCTGGAACAGTAAACACGGCGATGTTTCACCGCTCTGGAACGACACGCATGGAATCCTTTGTTTTTTCTCCGGGACGAGCTCTGAAACGTGACCGATGCCAAAAGCTGCAGCTCTGCTGCTCATCGGCTTTGGGAAGGTGTCGGTTTGATTCCAGGCCGAGCTGAGGGACGCTCAGACCTCTTCGTCCTCTCGCTCCGTCTTTTCTGCTTGGCGTCACTGAACTCTTCATCCAGGAACTCCTGGAAGCTGCAAAACAGCCACAAACTCTTGTTGTTGGGGAAAAAAGCTGGAAGGGCCGGGAATCAAGCCCACATCTGGACGCTGGCCCAGTTTTAGGAACATCAGGTCTTTGTTACCGGTCGGTTTCTGCAGACTCTGGGTGATGAACCAACCTGTGACACAAAGGTTCCAGATAAAAGCTGCTGGTCTGCAGGATGACCCCAGAGATCCTCCCAAAGAACTGACGGCTGCAGCACTTCTGCATCCTGATGATCAAAACTAATTAACCTCATCCAGGATGAGCTTCCAGAAGCATCGAGGTGGAGGAGAAGACCTGGTTTCTGCTGTAGATTCCTGACTTCACCATCTTGAAGAAGCTTTAAGATGAATTCACGTTGATTCTCTGATTTTCCTGCTCTCCGGGCCCTGGACGTGCACGTGTCTTTAAAGCGCTGAGGCTACGGCCTTCGCTCGTCCTGCTGCGCTGAAGAGGGAACAGACACGATGTCCTCAGCAGGAAGAGGACAACCAGCTGATCATTAAAGTTAACAGGTTCTTCTGTCTCCAGGGATGCTGGTGCAGCACCTGCAGACCTGCTGAGTCCTGCAGGTCTGCTCCCTCCGGCTTTAACGGCCGGTCTGCCGCTGACGCCAGCGCAGATGTGGGCCACCTCTGTTCTGATTGTCTGCTTCATGGAGCCTCCACCAGCAATCACAGGCACGGGGAAGGCTTCTGGCCACATTAGAAGGTTCCTGAGCGAGAGGAAGATGTGAGAACGAGGAAGTCAAGGCCCTGGATCCTGGTGCGTCTCAGCGCTGCAAACATCTGCACGCAGCAGAGCTGATCTGGAATCAGCATCAGCTGTCCGTCATCTTCCGACCCTTAAAGGAAGTGGGCGGAGCCTCCGACTGTGCGTGCTCCTCACGGTTGAGTAATCTTGATTAATGATCTCAGGAAGGATCCAGCAGACATAATTCTCTTCACATGATTAACGCTCGCTGACAAAAGCAAACTGAAAGCAACTTGTGTCGTGAATATTAACGTCCCATTTTAAAGCCAATTATCGGCGGCGCAGCTCCAGCCTTCTCTGGGCTCCATCTTTGGAGGATTTAGCACCGAAGCATCTGGGAACCTTTACTTAATGTTGTCACACAAACTAATGAAGACATAAACACGAGGAACGCTCGTTAACGTCCTTTTATCCTGCTTCAAACGCACGACCTGCACGAACGCAAACACAAAGCTGCAGTTGCCTCTTGTTTTTCTCCTGCAGGACTTCACCACGTGTGGGGTTTTCTTCACGTCCGTTTAAGCTGCGCACACTTAAGCCTAATTGGATTTGTTTTGTTCTCATCTGAATCAGGCTCATGTGGACAGAATTAGCAGCCGGGAGGTTTGAGTGGAGACAGGTTTCCCAGGGAGACTCCTCTTTGGTGCTTGGAAAACACAGCTGACAAATGGGCATTAATATTCAAAATCAGTTTAATTTCAACACTGGGCCAAGAGGGGGCGCTCTGATGGGCCCTTGAGCACAGACTGGGAGTGGAACCTGCACGCCCTCACTGATGCTCCTGCTGTTAACATCAGCTCAAACATCTGGTGGAAAGACTGAAGCCACAAATGAAGATGTGAGGATTTAGGATCACATGTTCAGCTGTCACATGGCCGCCTGTCTGTTCACGTGTCCTTTAAAAGATAAATACTGACAGTAGTTTTCCAGAGCAGAGACACCAGTGACAAACGAGAAGCGTATTTTCCTTTAATGTTTCATTTAGATTTCAAAAGTGGAATTTGAAGGAGAGCTGAGGGGCAAAACCAAAACTTTACCAGCAGAGGCTTCTCTCCGTTCTCCACCTCAGAGATCTGCATTCACGGTGAGGAATCTGCTCATTTATACAGCAAAGTCGCAGCTTCGGGACACATTTCAGTGCCTCACACACTCATCACACACTCCATCACACACTCATTACACACTCCATCACACACTCCATCACACAGTCCTGCCTGAGCTGCTGTGTGTTTCTCACATTCTCAGAAATGTGTAGCAGAGCAGATGACATCAGAGTCCACCAAATCCCATAAATATGGCATCACACTGCCTCTACAAACGTGCACAAACATGCATGAATGATGTCTGGAGCGAGGCCCAACCTGCCGTCACAATTAGCTTCCAGTTATGTCCATTATACACCCATGTTTCTAATTATCCTCCATTAATGCAGCAGCGCTCGTGTTTGCATCTGTCACCACCTCCTGGTGTCTGAGGGACGCTGCCGGACGTCTCCTGGCCTGAGGAGGTGCTCGGACCCCTGAGCTTTCAGCCACCGGGAGCCCAGACCGGTCCGGCAGGACTTCCAGTCTCTGAAGGTGATCCCAGCCGGTCCTGGACGACCCCCGGCTCCGGTCCAGGGAAGAAAACACCTGTGGACAGGCAGTCACGGCTGTTTTCTGTTTTTGAAACTGTTTTTTTCTGTAAACAGAAACTACAGAGCTGCTGGAATCGGCCCTCGTTCCAAACATCACTGCTCTTCACGATGATGAAGGACATTTCCACCACATGGGCACGTGAGTAAATCCCCCTGTGACCAGTCAAACGGGGCCTTGACCAGGCGTCAGCTGGGGGGGAGGGAAGCCCTCAGAAGGGCCCACTCGCTGCAAAACTCAGTGTTTCCACTGACATCATGTCCACTTTTGAAGTCAGACGATCTGTTTCCACCATCTTGTTCAATCAGCCTCACTGGCCGGGCCGATGTGAAGCAGCTGTTGGCTCTCGGGCCGCGCTGCAGACTAGCTTCAGCACACTTCCAACCTTTAGGTTGTCATCAGCGAAGCAGCGTCTCCGCACAGCAGCCAAAGAGGCCCGAGCGGAGGAATAATGAGCTCATCATGCTTGCTTCCGTGCGCAGAGGCCATAAATCACCGCCGTGACCGGAGTGTGTGATGTATACGGGGCGGATAAACACACAGGTGGACTTTAAGCGTGTTGCTGACACACACGTGGAGAGCGCGGAGGGGGAGGTTTTGTCCACATGGGTGCAGAAAAACAAACCTTGTGGAGTCATGTGTCATTTATGTTCATTACGCACAAGAAGAAAAAAAACCCTCTTGTTGAGAGATAAAAAAAACGTATAAAAGTCCAGATGACACAGTTTTCACTTTTATACCGCAGATGATGTCATGACGTGGCAGGACTTCCTCCATTTATGATGATGTATTTTGGCTGGTCTATTATAAAGACATTATGCTTTGTGCTTTTAGGAAACAAACCATTTATAGCAGACTTTGCTTGCCAAGCTTGGTAAAGTAACTCGGAGGTGTTAAACAAAACAAAGGCTTGAAATGAGCTCAACCTCAAACATCTGCAGCACATTAAATGAAACATTCTGACAGATCTGCAGAGTAAAAGTCGATTTCTGAAAGCTGCTGGAAGCTAATTATTTCCATTTCAATTTCCATTTTTAAAGTTGTGAGTTAAACGCCTGCCAGGTTTTTAAACCTTATTTACACAGAGCACAGCGCCAAACGCGCCTGTTTGTCCGATACTGCCCCTAGAGGCGCGGCGCGGGATCGCCTGCTCGGTGTTAGCCAGGTGAAAGTCCTGTTTAACTAATTACAGCACAAAAATCACAAGTTTTGATTTCATGGGTCACAGCCGAACACCCCAAACTTACGTACGTGAAAAATAACAGCAGTATTGGGCTGCTGCCATCATTAGCAAACGCGAACTTCATTAGCTGATAGCGCCGGAGCTAACAGCTAATTTACCTAATTAAACCTGGGATTAAACCTGCACCGTTTCAGATGGATGGATGGATGGATGGATGGATGGATGGATGGATGTAAACATGTGGACCAGTTAACCTTTCTGCAAGAAGCAACGAAAGTCGCCAAATGTAATGTGAGTAAAACCGAAGTAATTCGTGTTTGTTAGCTTCCATGTTTAAATGCCCCATTGCTAAGCTAGGCTGCAGGATGCTAACTAGTTCATAAACCGTTGACCTTGAGATGTTCTTTAATGGTTTTATTCTTGCTCTGGACCTTCTCTTGTTCGTTAATGTGTCTGTTTTCCTAAGTTCAGAATTTGTTAAACTGTTGCTGCTGTTTACACTGATATTTTTTTATTATTTTGTTAATTATTGTTGTTTTTATATTTATTATTTTACCGGTAAAGTTTATTGTTTATCTCTGCACTGGTTAGTTGTTGCTAGTCTGATATTGTGGCTTTTATGAATATTTTATCTCTCATGTGGAAAGAGTGTTGTGCTTTTCTGGATTATGGATTTCTGACTGGCAGTGCTAATGTTTGGAAGAATGTTGCTTTCTTTCCATTTCAAATATGTTAATCTGGTTTTGATGTTCTGGGTCATATATCACGTCTGTCATGGGCGGAAGATCTCCTCTCTGCTCTTCTTCGGGGGTTTTTTCCATGTTTTTTCCCCTCATAAAAGTTTCGTCTGTGATTTTCTTTTTACTGGTTTGATTTTTACTGGTTTGAGTCAGAGGTCAGAGAAGAACAGTTCAAAAGTCCACTGAATCAAACATAAATTTTAATTTTTGTTGCATAAATAGCTCCGATGTGGCTGCTCTCAGCTCACGCCCCAGTTTTTATGTCCAATAAAATAATAAAAAATAAAACAATCACAACAGAATAATAAAGTGGTGAATTTGTGCACGTCTGTGCCTGCTGATGTCGTGGCTAATGTGTCTTTGTTAGGGCCTCAGTTTACCGTCGGTCAATCCCAGCTGTTTCTTGGTTAACCACAAGCACCAATAAGACAAGTCTGATCTCATCCACACGCACGTGGGCCGATGGCTGGTTCGGAGGTGGACGTCCTCTTCAGCAGCTGAGGATGATGAGCAGCCTTTGACTGTAATCTGTCAGAATCACAAATGAATCTGATTAACTGCAGCTTCTGACCAAGAACACGTAACAACCTTTGATTTGATCAACGACCTTGATCCCTTAGATCTGGGTAAAGATCCCTTAGATCTGGCTAAAGATCCCTTAGATCTGGGTGGCTGTAGATTTAGAGCTTTAAAGGCTTTTTCTGTCTTCTACGAGCGCTGAACTTGGAAAGAGCGCATGTGACGGGTCTCTGCTGGGCTTTTCTGAGGAGGTTAGAATCATTTAAAGGCTCCTCGTGACTCAGGAGGTCACGAAACCCAGACGTGAGCCTCGTGTTGCTCCTCCGGTCACAGTTTGTTTAAATCTGACACCATCGTGCACGTTTGGTGCTGGTGCGAGCGGCCCGTGTGCTGACAGCCAGCTCTCCCACATGGCGTTGAAGGAACGGACATAACCACGGGACAGAATTTATGTGCACGCGTGAACATATTGAAGTCATACGTCAGGTCACATGTGTCCTGTCTGGGCAGGTACCAGGACTGGAGCTAATTCCCCACAGCTGGCTGGGCAACAGCTGGGGCGTTCCTGGGCTCCTTTCATTAGGAGAGAGAGAGAGAGAGAGAGAGAGAGAGAGAGAGAGAGAGAGAGAGAGAGAGAGAGAGAGAGAGAGAGAGAGAGAGAGAGAGAGAGAGAGAGAGAGAGAGCCTGGAGCAACTCTGGTCACCAATAACTGATCGATCAGCTGCGTTGCAGGCTTTAAAGCCGGTACTGGAGTTGGAACATCTTCTGTTTCAGAGCCTGCTCTCTTTCCTGAGATAATGTTTGTGGTTTGGATGTGAAAAATGTCTGAAATACTTTGAGTTTTCCAGAGCTGGTGGCCAAATTCATACATAAATAAATCAGATGGGGAGTGGGGAGGATGTGGAGCACATGTGGAGCTAACGCAGAGCTCGCAGGCGCTAGCTTCAGGGACTTGTGCATGTCTGTCACGCAGCAGAAGGTTCTCTCTTCTCTGAACCCTGAACCCGACTGTTGAACTGAACCTGACCTGTCAGGCCCCCTGCTGTGGAACCAGCTCCTGTCCAGGTACAGGAGGATGAAAACCTCCCTCTGAGAGAGTGTGGAGTCAGTGATTCTGTGTTAGCTAAGCTAATGCTAACAGTTAGAACAGCTAGCCTTTAGCATCTCCTCCTCATCTTAACCGTTGTGTAACGCTGCAGAGGTGACCCAGATAGTTTCAAGTATTAATCAGCGTAATTGATACCAAAACGCAGGCTCAAAGTGTCGGTAATGATTCCCTAATGTGTAAAGACCTTAAAAGTCTGCTGTTCTTCATTTGATTGATTATATCAGATGTGAGCGGGATGATGAGGATTGTGGGAGCCTCACACTTCCTCTGACCTCCATCACGGAGCAAATATTTATCCAGGCGATGAGCTAAACCAACACGGCCTCCAACGTTCCGCCTCAGCGAGAGCAGAACCTGCTAAATCAACAAAACGTCAAACCTCGACACCGAGAGCAGAGCCCAGCGACAGATCAATCAGCCTGTTTGATTGGACCGTCGGCATCAGCTGACTTCTGAGGCACGCTTCTGCTTGTTTGTGGCTTTTCATTTGCTCCTTTTGTTTTTAAAGCTCATCATGAAATAATCTGTTTATCTCAGTGTCTGGAAATGGTATCACGTCAGTGTTTCAACGTTCCAGTTTGGAGGAAACACCACCGGACTCGGACCGCCAGTGATCAAAGTTCCAGTTGCCTAATTTAAGCTTTGATATGAAGATGGCGTGATGCTGTCGTCATGGAGCCTATTTTCATAACAAAGACGCATCACTCACAAATGTGAATTTTTAAAGAAGTTAGAAACCCTTCCCTGCAATCAGCAGTTAAATTAGCATCCTTCAGCCTCACCTGCTTTCATTTTAACCAATATCAGAGCTCACGTTGCTCTTTTATGAGATCCAGGCCGTCTTCAAAGCTGCTGATAAGCTGCGGCGGCGTCCCAGCGAGCTGTTCCGCCGGCCTGGTGTTTCTCATTAGCTGCAGGTTTCTGACCTCGCTGTGTTTACGTGACCACCTTGACCGAGACGCCGTGTTTTCATGTTGACGTGTGTTCAGGAACAGGATATCTCAGCAATCCTCTGAGGACATTTCTTTAAACTTAGCACATGTGTTCACTTGGCACCAAGTTGATCAAGATGGCGTTGCTCGGTCAAGTAATGATATGTCCAGAAATGTAAAAGGTCCAAATAACAACATCAACTCTCTCTGAACTTTATCAGGAACCATCAGCCAGGAAAAGAAGGCGGAGCCACAGATCAGAAGGAGATATGTTTTATTAGTCCCACAAAGGGAGGTTCAGTTACATTCTTTGTAGTTATATGTGCAGCACGGTGTGACCAACAACCTCAGAGATCCACAAACAACAACTCTGCAGTAATTCTTTTAAGAGTAGTCCAAAAACGCAGACCATAAATGAGCCATGCTGTATGTGTGAAAGCGCACCCCCTACTGGTCAGGTGGGAGTATGAACTCTTGCGTTTGGGCTTTGGTTGAAGTTCTTTGATGTTTTGCTCTGTTTTGCACTTGTGTTGAGAAGTTGGTCACCTCACAACACGGCCACAATTAAGTATTCTCATCAATAAACAGCATTTAATTGACTGAAGTATGAGGCTGGCAGGAACTAAATCATGAGATCTAAACTCTTCTGGCTTTCCAGTGTTAATGTTAGCTTAAGTAATTGTTGGATAATTATTGTTGGGATTTGATGACGTCAGCTCTGAAACGGTGCTGCTGGTGTCACGCTAGGTAACTGATCATTGGAAAATGTCTGACTGTGGACGTGAGCGAATGAGACAAGACAGCGGGTGCAAATTTTCAGTAGTTTTATTGAAAAAAACGCCTCTTCTGTTTCAGAAATAAATAAGAAATGAGCGTGAGGCCGCTGGATTCACAATCTGCAGTAAAACATGAGGCAGCAACATCATTTCTGTAGCACGCTGGCTTCCGACTGCATCTGGAAACAATGACAACTATATTCTGCTTAAAACAAGAGGAAAAAACTAAATATACACCAAACATGCAATTCCACGCTTGTTAAAATGAGCTGTGACAGAGTAAACAGATAAATACTACGTCTGCAGATACAAAATGGAATTTGTTTCCTGCCGAAACCAAACGATTGATTATATGAAAAATGATGACTGGCGAACAGATCACAGCTGCTCGCTGCTGGAAACCTGCTGCAGGTATTTTACAAGCAAAAGTGGGAAAGGAAAGCTCACAGGTTGGTTTAAGCCCCGCCCCCTCCCTCCCACCCACACACCTTGTCCTCGCCACATAAATATTCACCAGGATCTGAACGTTTGGACGCTATTTTCTGCTGAATTTGAGGTGCCAAACCCGGAACGGCGCCCGTCTTATGTTGCCTTTCTTGATAGCGACCTCTTTCTGCGCTGGCTCTGTGACGTGGTCTGGTCCTGGCGCACCGGGACCACTCGGGTGTCGGGTTCAGGCGGATATTGACCTGCTTTGAGAGAGCGTTTGGGTCCGATTGAGTCGGCGGTTCTGTCTCATGCACAAAAAAAAGGTGAGCGACGTGACGCGCTGATTGGTTGCGAGCAGCAGGGGCGTGTCTCCGTTGAAACTGACGCTAACGCCGTTAGCTCAGCTGTGGTGTTTCCTGGTAATGTAACCAGATTGAGTGGGAGGGGCCAGCCCTAGACACGCCCCTGCTCGCAGTCAGCCCTTTACCCTTGTCCTAACCGTTAGAAACACCCGTGTTAGTCCAGGTTTAATCATCTTTATCATTTACAGACATGAACTTTGCTTCATCTTGAACCAGTTTGGCCCTGAGCCGTTTGGAACCAACAGAAAAATAGAAATAAACTAAAAAGGTATTCATGTTAGCATGCAGAAAGCTTTAACTTGCAGATGTTAAATTAGTGGCTAAACATCTGGTATTAGTTTATTTACACTCCAGTGAGTTGCCGTTGCCGCGGTTGCCATTGCTCTCCGTTAGTATTGGTTGTTTGTTGCATGCTGCTCCTCTCAACGCGTTTCTTTGGTCTGGATGGTGCGAGCAGGCTGCCAGTCCCTGTTAGTTTCCCCCTGGACGTTTATCCATCAATCAGCCGTACGAGTGAGTAGCGTTTGTTTTTTCAGGGAGTCAGTGAAAGCAGCACAGCTGGTTTAAAAGTGCTACAGAAAACCTGGAACGGGCCAGAGAGGAGGTACGGAGTCAGTCAGTGAGTGTCAACATTCCGAACATGCGTTCAGCTCTTAAACATGTTGGGAAATCCTCGTTCCCGTCCGAGGGCCCATAAACACTCTGGAACTCCACCCAGCTATTTGGTGGCTGAACGTTTGACTTCAGTCCTGCTAAATTGGATCTGCTGCGGCTGATATTCGGTTCGTCTGGTTCAATTAAAGTCGCTACGACCTCCAACTGATGGAGACGCAGGTTTCGGTTTGGGTTTTGGTTCAGCCTGGTCACAGACTGACGGGTCTAAAGTCGTCTGTTGCCTGGTGATCATTCATTCGGTGGATATGGGCCCTTGGTCTGAGGTCATGTGACTCTGGTGGACACGGGAACTGAGAGCATCTGTCTTCTTTCTCGTGTGTGCGTACCTCCGTATCCCTGCCCGTTGTAAGGAATGCCGACACACTGGGAGGAGTCGCAGTAGCCGGGAGGTCCGGGCGGACCGCGGACGCCGGCGTACCCTGGACGTCCAGGAGGGCCGCGAGGCCCAACGGAGCCGGGAGGGCCTGAAGAGCCGGTCCTGCCTTCTCCTGGTGGACCTGGGTAACAAGCATGCACCACTTTAGATCCAGACAGAACCTGATTACAGTCTTTGGAAACGATGAGCTCACCAGCAGGTCCTCGTGGTCCTTTCTGCCCGACTCCGGACTCGCCTCGATCTCCTTTCTCTCCTGGAGGTCCTGGAGGACACATTAGTCAAAGCGTCACTCTTCCCGCTGGCCGTGTCACTTCCTGGTTGCTCTTGTTTCGTTTTCTGGTGTCAGTCATGTGACCAGTCAGTCATGATGAATCCAGATTCTCCATTTTCGTGTCATGTCACAAGTCAGCTGTGGAACGTTTGCCAGGCTGTTCCGTGACGGGCCGGTAAGGTTAGAAATGGCCCGAGAGGTGGAATAATCACGCCATCTGGTGTTTGTGGGAGGAGGAGGGGAGTTCTGTCCTACCTCTGTCTCCCTGCTGTCCAGGTAGGCCGGGAGTCCCGGGGAAGCCGCTCCTTCCTGCCGAACCTGACTCTCCACGGGGGCCTTGCCTTCCGGGCTCTCCAGGAGGCCCTGGGGGGCCTGGGTTGTTGCTGGAGTACACGCCGCTGGGAACCTGATTCAGTAACGTGTTGATTCGGGTCATTTGGGCTGCGGAGGCAGAGAAGGCGGAGGAGTGAGCGGACTGTGAGGCGACAGCGTCCGGGTCGGCGGGACCTCCTGCTCACCGCTGAAGAGGTTCTCACAAACTTGTCTGGCGATGATTCGCATCATGTTCTGTGGGGCGAAGTCGCCCTGAGGATGAGGAGAGAGCAGGATGGAGGACAAAATCAGGAGCGAGGTCAACAGCCCAGATGTGAATTCATGTTTGTGATGAAAGCGTGTCTCCCGTGGAGGAGGACGCCACTGTTGCACTCACTCGCTCTCCTTTGTCTCCTTTAGGGCCAATGGCGCCCTGAAAGCAGAGGATGGACGTTCAGCTGTCAGAAAACAAGCTCGCACCCCTTTTACCGTCACCGTGGCGACACTTACGGGCAGACCGGTGTTTCCGGTGTTTCCTGGTTTTCCCGCCGTACCTGGAATTCCAGGAGAGCCTGGAGGTCCCTGGGAGGAAACCAGAGGACTCGGTCAGAGATTGAACCCACCTCATCATTTCCGTTTAACTGGAGTCACATGACCTCTCTGAATGAACCAATCAGAGCTCACCATGGGCCCTGGAGGGCCTCTGGGTCCATTCACACCGTCCTTTCCTTGAGGGCCCTGGAAGCACAAGAAGACTGAACGTCTGCTCGCATTTAAAACTCAAGGCCGTAAAAGTCGGCTTTGATGAACCCACCCTCACTCCGGCTGGTCCAATGGGGCCGACGGCACCGGGAGGACCAGGTGAGCCCTGCAAACACAGCACAGCTCAACAAGCCCTCCTCTCCCCTCATTTACTCCATTTGCTGTTTTATGGGCTTTGATGCGTTGGGAAAGCATTTACTGGGAACGTGATCCCTTCCAGATTTGTTTTATTGGCCATTATGAAGCAGGAACTGCAAGTCATTAAATGCCTGTTGCCATGGCAGCAGCTGCAGAGTGGTCACCTGCAGCCGGTCTGTCCCATCAGCACCACCGAGACGCTGAACCAGCAGCCTCAGCTGGCTGTGAAGGTTCTTCTTGTTGGTTCTACTTAGCTGGTTTCAGGACGGGGGGAACTAAAAGTTTCAAGGCTTCTGCTGTGAATCAGAGCGACCCAGAGCTGCACCCACCTTCTGTCCAGGTAAACCACCATCACCAGCGTCTCCCTTGGGTCCAGGACGGCCCTGATCAGGAACACACAACACGGGCCATCATCTTTACAAAATAACCTCTGACTGGGTCTCTGCTCCCACAGTTCCCAGTCCCCAACCCTCTGAGTGCCAGTTAACACCTAAAGTTGTGACTGGGCTTCACGTGCGTGCGCGTGCGTGCGTGCGTGTGCACTCACAGGTTCTCCTGGAATCGACAGCCCGCTGGGTCCTTGAGGGCCAGGCAGACCCATGGGTCCTGGTGCTCCCATATCTCCACGCGGTCCCACTGGGCCCTAAAAACACAGCAGCCATGTTTGTTTGACCTTCAGAAGATCTTCAGAAGTGGAGAGACTGGAGCAGAAACACACGTTCGCTGAGTGAAGTCAGATGTGGGGAGAGATCAGAAGGTCTGCTCCAGAAACTGGAATGTAAATTAAAAATGGAGATTTTGGTTGGTGGACTTACTGCAGAGCCGGGTTCCCCTCTTTCACCGCGGGTACCTTTGCTGCCAGGAGCGCCCTGAGGAGGAGGAAGAATCCCCTTTTTACAAAACGTCTCACATTTCAGAAACATCTGGAGAAAAAACGCTGCAGGAGCTACGGCCGAGAACACACAAACGTTCTCCAGCACAGCAGAGTTAAACGTCACGTAATCAGAGAACAGGTTTCCAGTTGGGTTAAACGGGTCTCGGACTGGTTCCTACCACTGGTCCTTGAGGGCCCGGCTCCCCGGAGGCTGCTGAGGTACAGGAGCAGGCGTTTGGAAGAGCCGGACACTTCAGCTCGTCCCTCTGGGGAAGAAACAACCAGAAGAAGAAGTGAAAGACGTGTCTGATATGGAAGAACTGAGATTCAGGGGATTAAATGGAGTCGGGCCGCCCCCCCGCTGGGGGCCAAACGTCAGGGCTGAGAAGCAGCAGAGAGGGTTCTCAGCAGAGGAGGTGTGGCTGCTTCTCTGTTCTCTGCTGGACAGATGAGGGCGGAGCCAGAACGTAACCAAAAAAAACCTCTGAAACGACCCTTAAAAAGCGCTAAATAATCCTTAATGTGAGGCGTTAAAGCGCTCTGATCCAGGCTCCACTGCTGACATCTGGATCCTGCAACGAGTGCTGCTCATTTCCATCAGTCTTCTGTCTGTTATTGATCGTCAACCATCAGCAGCCGCGGCGTCTTTGAGCCGGGGGTGTTTTGCGTTACTCATACGTGCGCTTGGCTCCAGCTCCTGGTCATCATAAACATCCTGCTCATGCTCCTCTGACTTGGCCCGACGCGCTGATGGCTTGAACAGGGTTGTGGAGTTTTACGAGGGCCATATGTTCTGGAGCCCAGGCAGCTGGGGATAAGGTTGGCGTTGGGGGCGGTTCTCTTACCATAGATGGAAGGTCACAACATCTGTCCCTGCTGGTCCAGGCCAGGCTGCAGACGATGTCGAACATCTGGAGCTGAAACTGGAGACGCGGAGATGTTGCCGGTGTTTTAGCTAACTGCTGCGATTCCGACAGAAATGAAGAGTTTGAGGAGGTCGTACTCACAGCGGCGGACTCTCCCGTCGCACCCACCGCCTTGGACATCTTTCCCAGGACCTGGTACCCGTCGCTGGACGTGTTTCCAGCAGCTTTTATTTCCTTCTCAGCTACTTCCTGGCAGTCAATGTTGAGTCTGACGCCGGTGGAAGAAACCAAGATGTGGAGCTTTGGAGAGAAAAGGAGGAAGAAAATGGATATTTAGTGAATGTCTTTGTTCTGAGGCCAACTGTTGTGTCTGGTTTTGATCTGCGGGCCTGCAGATGATTAGGCCCAAGTTGGGCCGGCTGAACCTGAGCTGATGCGTTCCGCTGGGGCTTAAATGACGGAAAACTGCTTTCCAATTAGAAGGTGTTCCATCAGCTCGGACAGGAGTCGAGATGATTTGGACGTGCGCAGTCTGAATGAGAGGAATGTGAAGCCGCGTCCATCCCAGTCACCTGAAAACTAAAACCCAAATTCCATTCCAGGTAAACCCTTCCAAGGATTATTGTTGAGGTTACAAATCGAACCAGCTCCCAGCCAACAGCTAATCAGTCCAAGCTCCACGTTACCTCTTCCTTATAAAACGCTCCTCCAAACAGATGTTCTGTTTCCAAATGAAGCAAGATTAACTCGGGAAGTCGGCTTTTTTTCGCCCCGTTGGTGCACGTTCAAACGTTCGGAGCACTGCCCTGTTTTTAACGGTGTGGTTGCTGTGGAAAATAGCTGCAGACCCCCCAGCCTCAGCTGGAACCCTGTCACACACCTTTCACACCGACGCTCCAGAGTTTCCAACAACACTTCCATTCGACCGGGATGCAGGGAAAAAAGAGGGCGAGATTCTGCTCTTTTTCCCAAACAGGCTGATGTTTCCAGCTCAGGCGATCCCATCAGCCTGGATTCAGATCTGCCACAACACATTCCACACATTCCCTCCTTTCCTTTTTTGACAAACCTGAACTCTGCTGACATCGGCGCTCACAGCAGGTGGTTGCAATTCTTTCCAATCTCTTTGTTGGAGGAAATGAGATTCAGACCTCTGGGGCTTGGGATTCTGCCTCTACGCTGGCGAGGCCTCGGCAGCCTGAAGCGACCTGACGCTCGGAGGAAGACCAGCAGAGTGGCCACGTGTGCAGCAGCGGAGGTGAGTCTGCAGCTGCCTGGAAAGGCAGCAGCCATCCATCAGGAAGGCCTCCGGAGGTAAATCCAGCACTGTCATTTCCTGCTGCGCCGGCTTAGGAAAGCTGTGTTTCAGTCTGGTGGACAGGCCCTTAAATCTAACCGTCACACCACTCGCAGCTCCTGATTCATGACCAGACTGATCTCTGACCTCTCCGATGAGGGGCAGAAGAATTTTGCCCCGGGGGTCAAACCTGCGTGGTTGTTCCTCTAAAGCAGCACCTTCACGTCAGGCGCGAGGGGATTGGTTTGCACAGCGGCCTCCGAGATTCCACTGCAAGACGAAAGTGAGAATGAAGCGAATTCCCGGAGGAGCCGTCGTCAGGGAGCAGCAGCTCCAAATCGTTGGTTTTCGAGGAAGCAGAGGAGGAAAAAACCACACGTGCTACCAGAGACGACTCTGCCAAAGAAAACGACCCCCCGCTGAGTGCAGAGAGGACGGAGCAGAGGCTGATGTCATTGTTTAACAGCGGTGACCCAGGATTTTCCAGAGAGCGCGGCGGCACGCCCTCCACAGCAGGATGTTCTCAGCTGCCTCGCCACCATCGAACTCGGCTTTTCTGGCCGCGACTCGCAAACGTCTGACTCTCCAGTGAGCATCAGCGGAGAGAGTTCAGTCTGACAAGCGCTCAGCTCAGCGTCGTCCTCACAAAGGTCCCCACATCTCCAGGAAGACACAAAATGGCAGATTATTGCTCCTTCTGGGGTCATCTGCAGCATCTGAATGACCCAGAGGCTGTTGTTACGCTGTGGGAGGCTCCAGTGCTGCTAACGCTGTTGACGGACAGCATATTTGAAACATGTGACCTCAGGACCACCGTAGATCAAAGCAGAGGCTTTAATCCCAGGACCAATAAAAAGGTTTCATAGATCAGCCGCTCACGCGATTCATCTCCGGGACTCAAACGTTACCTTGTGGAAGCTTCCGTGGAAGATTCTCCTCACTTGATCGCCGTCGAATACGGCCCTCTGGATCTCGCCGCGCTCGTCTTTGTTGTAGAAGGACACGGTTTTCCTGGAGGCTGTGCAGAGCAACAGAGACTTCACAACCCTGACACTGGTTCCTGCACCTGGCTCCATCCACCACCTGTTGTTCCTAATGTTCCGACTGGTTCTTTTTAAAGAGTGGGGCACGCTCACGGTTGACGGTGACGCCCGTCTCCGGCCGGTGGTCTTTGCTGGACACCTGCCAGATGTCGAAGGCCTCGGCGGGGGAGTCGGGCAGCAGCCGGAACATGAGGATGATGGTGTAGGCGTGAGGAAGGCCGTCAGGGTGGACCTCTCTGCTCGGGGGAGACGCAAGTAAGTTACCGACCAACGGTAACCGTGACAACAGGATGGAAACCAAGCTAAACTCTGGCCTCGTGGAGTCGTTCTTTTATGGCAAAACTTCATCATCAGTATCAGGAAAAAACAGCTTATTGATTCATCAGCTTCTCCCTGAGCAGGAGAAGGAGGCCTTCTACAGGGTTGGGGGATTCTTACTGGTTCCCACCTTTGGCTGGTGGTTTTGATTGGTAGCAACGGGAACGGTTCTGGTTCTCCGTTTCAGAAAGTCCAGCTTGGACATTTCATGTTGGCGTTCTGTGCTGGGTGGTGGCCGGGGAAGGGG
>BJFM01005854.1:35405-47199 GCA_016586285.1 Arothron firmamentum
GGGGGCGACGACTGGGAGGTGGGTTTTACGGGCGCCTGCAGAGCGCCGTAAATCTACTGACCCAGTTAGGACGAGAATGAGCTCATCCAGTCTGGACACAGAAGGATTCTGCAGCGTCGGCAGGAATTACCCAGAATCCCTCTGCACCAGCAGCTCTCGGCTAGCGCTGGGGAACACTCACGTTGACGGCTGCGTCAGGAAGGCGTTTTTGTGAATCCTGTAGGACGAGAAGCTGTTGAAGGAGCCCGGCTCCATGGAAACGCCTTTGGTGTAGCTGTAGGTCCTCTCCGTCAGGTTGAACGCCTCCAGCATCCGGAATCCTGGAAAACACCAACAGCCGTCACCACCCCTCCACTGATTCCACTCATCCACTGGGGTGGAGGCCTCAGCACTCACCTGGTGAGGTGAAGCCGTTGAGGAAAATCAGGGGGCAGGCTGGGAACAGGCAGAAAGGTTGTTAGCACAAACACAGCAGCACCGCCGCCGTCCTGGGGGGGTGGCCCACTTACACGACGTGGCCGTCTCGCAAATGAAGTTGATCAGGTTTTCTTTGATGGTGTCAAAGGCGTCAAAGTCGTCCACCACGAAGACGTGCCGCTCGCTGGGTTTGGTGGCGATCTCCTGTAGCTCGTTGAAGTCCACGTCGGCGACGCCGATGGCGAAGACGCTGTAGCCTGGCGACAGAAGCGAGGAGAGGCTGCAGCCGTTGTCTGGGCTGGTCTGTCCTCACCCAGGAAAGGTGCGTTACCTGCTTGCTGCAGCTTGGTGGCGCTCTTCTTCACCTCGTCCTGGGAGCGTCCGTCGGTGATGACCACCACCAGCTTTGGGACGTTTCTCCTCAGCCCGTTTTCCGAAGAGAAGGCCTTTTCGTACGTGTGCTTGAGCGCCATTCCTGCGCCACGGAAGGGAAAGCTCGTGAGAAAAGAGGCGGGCTGACGTCAGGCTCCGGTCGCAGCCGCCCGCCAACCCACCTGTCTTCGTGTTTCCTCCCTGGTAACGGATGAGGTGAAGCGCTGCCATGGCAACGCCTTTGTCCCGATACGAGTTGAGCTTGAACTCGGTCTTTGCGTTGTCGCTGTACTGCACGAAGGACACCTGTTTGGGAAGGAACGTGGTGGATTTTAGGGAGGAGGAGTCTAGAACGCAAACAGCTGTTCAAGTTTTTATTTACTCTGCTTCTGGTTTAAGCTGCTTCTGCTGTTGTCATGTTTATGATTACGTTTGATTTAATCTTTCCGTTGGGAAGCGCTTGAAGCAGCTCCACGCTGGGCTTTATTACTGTATGTGCTCAAACATGATGTTTTAATTGTGCAAATAAAATAACAGCTGGGCCACGATGTCAGAGCACCGACGCAAACCTGCATTCCGGAGGGTCCGACCACGTCGAAGGCGCCGATGATGCCAGACACGAAGTGGATGACCTTGGTGAAGCTGTCCTCGCCGATGCTCCAGGAGCCGTCGATGACGAACACCAGGTCGGCTTTGGCACCTCTGCAGACTGAGGAAAGACGACGAGTCGCCGCCGGAAGATCAGACGAGTAATTAAAGCCTCCACACACCAGCCAGTGAGTAGCAGCCTGACACTGACTGACACACACACATGCTCTGGACTGTTTGGCCTGCTTCTGTCTGGCCTGCTGCTGCAGCACATGCGAGGGCTCGCGCCGCTGCAGCAGCACATGTGATGTTTGGATGCATTTTTTTAACAGAATTTGAGGCGTTGCGTCTCCGTCTGTGGGGGCGCTCACCTGCCCAGGCTGGCGGGATGGTGGGCGGAGGGCTCGGCGTTGGTGGGAGCGTGGGGACCGGAGTCGGCTTCACCACTGCGACAAAAACAAACACGTGACGTGACTCAGGCTTCAGATCACAGACGCATTTGGACTTTGAAGCTGGCCGTGGCGAAGCGGAGGCATCAGGACGTAAACTTCTGTCTTCCTGTCCTGTGGAAGGCGTCAAACACGCAGGCCTGCTTCTGCATCATTGCTTACATGTTCTGTCCTTGATGCTGACCCCTGGACCCTCCAGGTTGGGCGTCTGCACAAAGACGGTGGCGGTGTACAAAGCGTCAGGAGAAAGTCCGTCAAAGCAGTACTGAGGCAGCCCGGCGGAGATGGTGATCTCATGCTGTCCTTTACTGGAGGCTGCAGGACGGAGAAGACCAGAAAACGAATGAGCACATCTGTCCACTTCAGAGTCCGGAGAAATGACTTAATCCAGTCAGACAAATACCAAAGCAAATCTAATTTGACTGACTGCATCAGATCAGAACATCAGACACCCAACCCTGCAGATGGAGCCGCTAGCAGATAAACCAGTCTTCCTGGACCTCTGACCCTGTTTACAGAGAGGTTCCGTGTTCTCCGGGGAACACAAACGAGGCCGGCGTGGCCACTGCCACAGCAGGAGTCTGTCAGAGGCCTGGATCCAGCAGCTCTGCTGCCGCCAGCCGCTAACGTCAACAAGTGGAGGTGGACGTCACTGTGCTTGAATTGCTGGGGGAAAACAGGCGTCCCCGGGTCCGATCTGCTCCAGAACAGTGGCTCTCGTTAGTCACACAAAGACTTTAGGATTCCCTGAGACTGGTCTGATGGATATCAGATGTTTTTGGCTTCGCTTCTGATGGGATGTTGTGGGGAAATCTGCTCTCTCCTCCACCGACTGTTACTACACCTCTGAGCATTGAGGGAACCTCTCAGCTGCTGCTGGCGGAGTCAGAACAGCTCCGCGACTTACGGTTCACGGGGTTGAGCTTGATCCGGTACGACGTGGCCGCGCGGTGGGGCGTCCATTTGATGCAGAACCTGTCGTGGTCCACGTTGTAGGTCTCAATGTTGGTCACATTCAGGTACACTGCAGAGGAGACAAGAGTGAGACCGGTTCCACCAGCGGGAGACTGGTCCCTCACGGGCCTCACGTGTTGTTCCCTGTCCAGCCAGCGGTCCACTCTTTCCTCCCGTGTACTGAGCCACCACTTTGACGTCATACGTGGTTCCAGGCTGAAGGTTGTGCAGGGTGTAGGAGGAGGTGTCACCCACAAACAGATCCACCGGCGGGCCTGCGGAGCCTGGAGGTTGGCAACAGATGGAAAGGGAGGCAACTTGGGTGAGATCCACGAACCCATCCGGGCCTGGGCCGTCTGACGACTCACCTGCAGGAGAGTATGATAATCTGTACCCCTCCACCGGAGCCGACACCGGGTCCCAGGCCACTCGGAAGCGGGTGTACCACTCGTCTGACACTCGCAGGTTCCTGGGACTCAACAGGGCGACTGTGAACAGATGAGACACGACGAGGGAGGGTAAGGGGAGGGAGGCTGTTCTGGCAGATGAGTGTGTGTGTGTGTGTGTGTGTGTGTGTGTGTGTGTGTGTGTGTGTGTGTGTGTGTGTGTGTGTGTGTGTGTGTGTGTGTGTCTGAGTCGTACGTGTGCGTCCGTTCCCGCTGAGGCCAGCCCCGGGACCCTCCGGGTAGATGGGCTCCACCGTGATGCTGTAGGGCGTGTCGGGGAGCAGGCTCTCCAGCCTGGCGTTGTTTCTGTTTCCAGGAACTGAAGTCTGAGGATCAAAGACCAAGCGTTCAGCTGAATGATCTGCCTTTGATGTGGCTGCAGGTGCTGAACTGTAACCACTGCATTTTTGAGCCGTTTGCAGTTTCCCCGTTAGCGTGAGTGAAAGTCCTTCACCAGCTCTGACTCAGCAGCATTAATAACATCTTCACGCAGCAAACTGCAACGTCTGAACGGATGGAATCCAAACGCACCAGCACCTGTGGAGGAGGGCGTGAATGAGGCCTCGCGGGTCTGAGTACTCACAATCTCCACCCTGCTGTTGGGGGCTCCGCTCAAGGGGCTGTAGGAGATCTTGTACTGCCTGACGGGACCCTCGGCGTGCTCCCAGCTGATGGTGAGGCTGCTGGTGGTGGGATCGAAGACGCGCATGTTCCTGGGGCCGGCTCGGGGCACTGCGGAAACACCAGCCTCACTCACTCACTCCTGCTAGCCGACCGGCCCACACCTGGGAACCTTTATCTGCTCGGTCACTTCCAACAAGCGGAAGAGGGTGACCACATCTGTCCTGGTGGTGGTGTTGCCACAGCAACCACATCCATCCCCTCGCCTTCGCTGCCATCGTGTTGCACTTACGTGTTTTGCCCGTGTTGCTGACGGGGGGGCCCTCCCCATCGGCGTAGAGAGCAGACACACTGATGGAATAGGGAGTATCAGGAATCAAGTTGTCCAGGAAGGCGTTGCGAATGTTTCCTGGAACCAAAACCTGTTTGGAAAAAAAGCCGTGTGCTGATATAAATACAGCGTCGTCCCTTTCAGAGCCTGGCTCCTTATTTATTAATTACAAAGTTAAGCGTGCACGAGCGCAGCTCCGCGCCACGTCTCTCCCTGCCAAAGATTCCCTGGAACGCTGCCAGACGTGGGGAGGGAGGTCGGGAGCCAAACCCCCGAGGAGCTCAGAGAGCCTTCAGACAAACGGAAAATGCAGAAAATGTCACCTGGGGAGGACATTTTCTAACCTCTGCTGATCTTATCGGCAGAGCCAGGACACCAAAGGCCCGGGCTGTCCGGGGTCGGGGCTAATCTGATCTGATGCTCATCTAATGAGGCGGCTCTGGGTCCTGGGACCAGAGGACTGGGCCTGCCTGGAGGTCATCTAGCTGTCTCCTGAGGGCAGACTCAGTGACTCAGAGAAACGGGCTTGAAGAGCTGCGAGCCTGAATAAAGCTTAAATCTTACTGACATGTTAAGTGTTTAACACACACGTCTTAAACTTCAGCGCTGGTCAAACGCAGCGTAAACATGTGAGTGGCTCTGATGGATCCAGAACTTGGCTGGGCTCAGGTTTTTAAAGCCATTACAGCTTTAATAACATTCCGCCGCTCATTTCTGTGGAACTCTCTCCCTCGGAGGCTGTAAATCTCTCCTCTTCTTGCAGCTTCGGGCTAATTCTTCTACTTTAACAAGCTGGAGCTCCACTCACCGAGTCGGGGCGAGCGGCTCCTCTCAGGGCCGAGTAGGCCACACGATACTGCTGGACCCGGCCCGAGGCGGGCTCCCAGCGCACGTTCAGGCTGTCGGGGGTTGGGTTGTACACCTGGATGTTCCTGGGTGGCGTGCGTGGAACTGAAAGGTCACAGAGGTTAAGAAGTAAAGGTGGGGGGGGGGGGATTAGCAACATAAAGGAGCAACGTCCAAAACGAGTGCAGTGACTTTACGTCAGGAGGTCACAGAGAAGAGAAGAGCAGCAGAAGAGTTTGGGCTTTAAGCTAAAGCCCTTTTAAAGCAAAGCAGATGTCTCTTTGGAATCTGAAGCTCTAACCAATAAAAAAAGAAGTGGATGCAGAAGGTGGATGCAGCAAACCTGCCCCGCTGATGCTGCAGGAGCCACGGACTCGCTCCAACAGGCTGTCAGGACGCCACCGCAGAGATTACATAACCGCAGCTATTACGGCTCCATTCCAGCAACTTAAACAGAACTGACTTAACTGGGTTAGAACTCCAGACCAGTCAGCTCAACTGGAAATGTACAGGTTTGAGCTGCGACGCTGCTGGAATTCAGAGCAGGAGCCAGCGCTGCTTCGGAAGGGAAGCTTAATAAGCGAGGATGAGGAACAGATTCATGCTGAGGAGCCGTGTGGCTGGTTCTGATTCAGCGGGTTCCAGAGGAACCCAGCCATCAGCCAGAGTTCAGGTTCCAGCCGCAGAACTAAACCCAGTTGACGGAGCAACAGCACCAGTCAGGGACCAGAACACGGCTCATCTCACGGAGGAATGAACGCATGAAGGTTCAGCAGCAGCAGTCAAGTCTGATGGAGGGATGAATCCTCCTCTTCTTGACATCTGTCTGACTCACGTGTCTTTCCGCCGTCGGACTGGGGCAGGCCCTCTCCTTCTGGGTAAACTGGGACCACGGTCACAGAGTACGCTGTGTCAGACAGAAGGTTCCTCAGGATGGTGCTGGTGGTTCCACCTGAAACCTGCTCCTGTAGGGGCACACACACACACACACATATACACACACACTTCTGGAGCCTGTCAGAGCAAACTGGAGGTGGACCGGCAGGATCCTCACCATGTCCTCAGCGCCGCCGGCGGCAGGAACATAGAAGATGCGGTACTGGCGGACGTTGCCCTCCGCTGGGTCCCAGCGCACCTTGAGGGAGCTGGTGGTTGGGTCCGTGACCTGCAGCTTCTTCACTCCCCCCAGCGCCTCTGGCAGAAACACACAACACAAAAGGCTCACCTTGGCTGCCTCCAGCAGCTCAGGGTCAAAGGTGACCATCAGGACTTCTCCTTCTGTGGTTCTCAGTAAGATCTGCTGCTGGAGGTGGTGCATGTGTGGCCTCCAGACACGTGTGGGTGCCTTTACTTGTTCTTCCGTCGGCTGATGAGCGTTTTCCTTCCACCTCGGTGTAGACGGGCACCAGCGTGACCGTGTACTTGGTGTCTGGTTGCAGGTCTCTCAGCACCGTGCTGGTGGACATTCCTGACACCTGCGTCTGTGAGACGGCGTCAAACCGTGAGTGTCTCCCTCTGCTGATATCAGAGGTGGTTCAAAGTCGACCTGAACGTGCTGCGAACAGCGAACGCACCGCGCGCTCAGCGCCTCCAGCCGTCGGGGCGTAGAAGATGTTGTAGGTCCTGACGTCCCCTTCGGCCGGCTCCCAACGCACCCTGAGGGAGCTGGTGGTGGGGTCGATCACCTGCAGGTTCTTCACACCCCCCAGAGGCCCTGAGAAGGTAGAAGACATCAGATGACCCTGGCTCAGCTTCAGCACGCTGGGGAATTTCGGCTGTTTTTAGGCGGACTCCGTGGGTTTGCTCTCTCGACTCCATCCTGCCAGCCACTGAACCGCGTTTCCTCCTCACGTCTGTTTCTCATTGAGGTTTTTGTTCGCAGCACATCTCTTCTCTTCCAGCAACTGTCTAAACTTGTTGGTATCTTATTAGGCAAAAACATCCCTAATAAGAGTTTTTTGGGGAGCGTTTCACAGCTGTTAGTAATCCCTAGCATTTGTTTTATCCTGCGGCGCGCATCAGACGGGTGGGTTTTCCACATCCGTGTCCAGATGCATCAGAATTGTCTAAACTTTCTGGCATTTACTGTGTCCTTCAGCGAGCCGCAGGCGTCCGCATGCAGCAGGTAATCTCTTCCTGCAAAGGTCACGCTTGGTTCAGCTGGTCAGCTCTGTGACTGCTGACGGACGGCTCCTCTGCTTGTTAGCAGCTCCGTTCTCCTCGGAGGCCATTTTCAGAGCCGTCATCTTGGTGGTGAAGTGGAGAGAAATCAGCTGAGGAGGACCTCGAACGCAGCATCTGCCTTCCTGCCAAACCTCCAACGGTTGAGCAACAGCACACAAATCTCTGTTCTCCGTTCTGCTGAAATAACCAACCAAAGAGCGAGCCGGGCCAAGAATATAAGCTCCTGTTAAACACAACATAAACATGATGAACAGCAGCTAATTACTGACACAAAGACGGAGCCACAATGATGTGATTAGAAGCTTTGATTTACACTTCCTGCCATTTCCATCTGGGCCTGATTCCCTTCGGCTGCAATAAAAAAATGCATATTAAAACATAACTCTGCCTCTGAGGATGATGTAAAACTGATAATGGCAGTTTTATGGTGATCATAAAACAACTTCTTTGAAAAAGGATGGTTAGAGGGGATACTGATAGACCGCGGTGCCATTTTGGGCGCGGCCTGAGCCCGGAGCCGCTCCGCCACTTCTGACGCTGGGAAAATCAATCTGAAAGCGTTCAACATTCCTTGCAGAAAACTGGAGCTCGGCTCCGTCTGAACCACATCCAGGTTGGGCTCGCTCGAGCCAGACGCAATCAGGGCTCGATGCAGTCGAGCAACAGCGCCAGCCCTTTTCAGAGAGGCGACACGTGCTGGAGGAGCTTCTGCTCCAGGAGAAAGCAGACGTTCTGCGTCAACACCACCAAAACACGCTGACCAAGTGACAACAGCTCTAAAGGCCAAAGACAACACCAACATTTTCGTGTCTTCCAGTGGACTCGTAAGTCCTCTGCAGGGTGCTGCTCAGCAGGGACTCGTTTGTTTAGCGATCGGCCCCGCCTTGGATGGGCTCTGGACCGCTTCCTGAAGCAAGCGGCTCCAGGAAGGTGAGCTCTGTTTCCTCGTTATTCTCCAGCGCCAGACTCACTCGTCTTTCCCTTCTCGGCCTGTCGGATTCCCTCCACGTCTGGGTAGATGGGAACCACAGCCACGTCGTAAACGGTGTCAGGATCCAGGTTCCTCAGGGTGGTGCTGGTGGTGCCTCCCGACACCTCCTCCTGTTCAACAAGACGTGAGCATGATTCTGTCCCCTCAGGCTGCAGTAAAAGCTGAGGAGGAGGAACGCTTCCCACCACTTGCGTCTCGCCGCCCGGGTCGGCCGTGTAGGAGACTTTGTAGCTGCGGACGTTCCCCACGGCAGGATCCCAGCGCACCTTCAGACTGTTGAAGGTCGGCTCCACCACCTGCAGGTTCCTCACTCCGCCCATCGGATCTGAACGGGAGGACGAGTCTCGTCACTCGGGACGAAAGGACAAACATTTAAAGGTGCGGTGAACTCACTCGTTTTCCCATTTTCAGACTGGGATATTCCCTCCATCTCCGGATACACCGGCACCACCGTGACGGTGTATTCGGTGTCTGGATCCAGCTTCTGGAGGACTGTGGAGGTGGTGCTTCCTGAGACCTGCTCCTGCTCAAAGACCAGAACTCAGGTGAGCAGGAGGACCTCCTGGAGAAAGGAGAGCTGGTCATGTGACCGGGGTCTCACCACGCTGCGCTCCCCTCCTGCGCTCGGCACCCACGTGACGATGTACTCCCGCACGTTCCCCTCTGCCGGCTCCCAGCGCACGTTCAGCTTGCTGGTGGTGGGATCGTAGACCTGAAGGTTCCTCACGGACCCTCGCGGCTCTGAGCAAACACGCGACAGCAAGTCAACACATCTGTCCGGCGTCCAGAGGGACGTCTGAGACCAGTAAAGAAGCGTCTCCTGGACCCATTCTCTTCGTTCTGCACATTCAGCCTTTGCTTTAATCAGATACTTGTGTAGCAGCTGGGGTTGTGGTTCCTTTGAGCAGATGATTCACTAATAAAACACATGGGTGAAGCAGGCGGGTGCTAACAACACGGAGCCTCCGCGCTGATGGCCACAGGTGTGCGTGGAGGCCGCCCCCACCTGTCAGGTGTGATCTAGTTCCCATCATGTACAGTTGTGTTGGTGTCAGGGTGAAAGATTGATGTGTGAGCGCTCGCGTCTTCAGGCAGGAAGAGGCAGACAGAAGCTGTCAGATCTTTATCTCCGTTCCTGCTCCGCGCTCGTTTTGTTTCTCCTTCGTTAGCGGCCGTTGGGCTCTTGGTTCTGACCAGTACTCACTGGTTTTGCCGGAGTCGGACAGACTGGGACCGTCTCCCTCGGCGTAGACGGGCACCACGGTGACGGAGTAGCGGGTGTTTGGTAGCAGCTTGGTCAGGACCGTTTTGGTGGTGCTCTCTGAAACCATCTCCTGAAAACACACCATATTTTTCTCTTTTAATCCCAACGTTCTGTTCCGTAATGAAAACCACTGGGGACGGAAACCCGGCCCAAGCGTGAGCAGATGCTTCAGCCTGTTTCAGGCCTCCAGCAGAAAGAGCAAACCGGGGTCAGACGGTGGCGGCGTAATGAAGCGTCACACACCGCCTCTGTTTGCTGGAAGGCTCTCTGAGGAACAACCGTTCAACTGTCAGCAGCTTTTCTAGACAAATTGGATTTAAGATAATTGAATTTTCCATTTTAACTTCTGTGACTAAACCTTTCAAACCCAAATTATTCCAGAAAGAGTATGGTCCAGTGATGAGCCACTGCCTCCTATTAGCTTCTCAGAAAGTGTGTGTGTGAGCGGAGTGTGTTTACCCCCGAACAGTCAGTCATTACGCTTGGATTTGTATTTGCAAATCACGTCTGTGTTAAACTATGAATGCTTTGTACTTCTGAATCATCTTTTATCACCAAAAAAATAATCCACTTTAATAAGTTCAAGGTGGAATTTTTCCCCGAAAGGAGACGCGGCAGCGATGAGGCTGTTTTCGCTGGCCTGACAGCCGCCCACAGACAGGCAGCAGTGGGATGGAAGCTCTGCTCAGCAGCCAGGAGCCGCTGCTCATTGTGTGATGGGATTAACCTGTCAGAGCCGCTGACATCACTGGATTCCTCACTGGAAGGCTGATCCTCCTCAACAAAAACTGCTGTTGTTGACCTCTCAAACACAGCACAAGCGTCCGTTTGAGGCGCAGGAGAGCCCAACCGCAGCTCCGCTCAGATATTCAGCCTCTAAAACCTGATTAGAAGTTCTAAATTCCACTTTAAGAACCTTCTGGAACATTTGCTGGCAGGAGCTCACCGCGATTTCTGGTCCTCCGTCTTCAGGAACGTAGATGACCTTGTAGCCCTGGACGTTGCCGTCGGCGGGGTTCCAGTTGACAGTCAGAGTGGTGATGGTGGGGTTGGTCACCTTCATGTTCCCCACCCCGCTCAGAGGCACTGGTGAGGACCACACAGGTCAGTCTCCACATTTCCGTTTGCGTCTCAAGCTCAGCAGGTGAACTCACGCGTCCTTCCCGTCTCCGACTGGCGCTTCCCCTCCCTGGCCGGATAGACGGGCAGCACAGACACTCTGTAGGGGGTGTCAGGTGACAGGTTCCTCAGGATGATGCTGGTGGTTCCTGTCGGAACCTGCTCCTGTGGACAGCGTTGAGAAGGACAGGCTGTTGAGACGGAGTCTCCCTCTCTGCGTCTCAGACGGGAGTCCTCCGCCGTCCTCACCATCTCCTCCAGGCCTCCGCTGGTGGGAACGTAGAAGACTTTGTAGAGGCGCACGGCTCCGTCAGCCGGGTCCCAGTTCACAGCCAGAGAGGTCATGGTGGGATCGCTCACCCTCAGGTTCTTCACCCCCGCCAGTGGCCCTGAAGAAGAGGAAGAAGAGGAAGAAGAAGAAGAAGACTCGTCACGCCGCTGAAACACCGTCACCAGTGGGCAACAGTCTGCTCAGAGTTTACGCCGTCTCACTCGTTTTTCCATTTTCAGACACCGTCTTCCCGTCTCCCTCGGGGTAGACGGGCACCAGGGACACGGTGTAGACGGTGTCAGGCTGCAGGCTGCGCAGGAGGGCGCTGGAGGTTCCTGCTGACACCTTCTCCTGTTTGGTCAAAATGACACATTAGCTGCCGGCCTCCCGCTGGGAGCAGCAGGAGAGCGCCAGGAGGCTCAGAGGAGGACGCTGGTCCTCCTGCTCCTACCTCCATCTCTGGCCCTCCAGCGGCGGGCGCGTAAACCACTTTGTACTCCTTCACGCGGCCCTCGGCAGGTTCCCAGCGCACGTTGAGGGTGGTCATGGTGGGGTTCAGCACCTGCAGGTTCCGGACTCCACCCAGAGGTTCTGACAGGAGGTCACACACGGCAGCAGCGTCAGCGGCGTCTCTCCAACCAAACCTCCTCATCCCCTCCAGATGGTCTTACTGGTGCGTCCGTCGCTGGAGACGTCCCTGCTGAGCCCAGAGGGGTGCACGGCAGCCACGGAGACGGAGTACTGCGTGTCGGGCTGCAGCTTGGACAGAACCACGCTGGTCTTCTTGGCCCCCACCTGCAGCTGTAACGAGTCAGTGGAGTCGGGGTCACAACTGCTGACACTGCAGGTTTCCCATCATGCATCTGGAGACGGTAAGCAGTCACTGGAAGGGTGGGATGAGGGGGACACCAGTTTCCTCCAGAGGTCTGGAGGGATGAAAG
>BJFM01005854.1:54903-67197 GCA_016586285.1 Arothron firmamentum
TGTCGTAACAGCCTGCCAGAGGAATCGGCTGCTCCAGCCTGCCTGGCGCCGGTCTGGCCGTCCTACCTGGACCCTTGACGCTGTTGCACAGGTTGCTGGTGACGTCGGCCACGATGTCCTGCAGGAAGCTGAAGTCCCTGACGTTGTACATGTGGATCCGCTCGGGGTCGGAGGCGATGGAGCGCAGCTCGTTCTCGTCAGCGTTCTTTATCCCTGAAAGACAGACGCACGTCTCTGCCGGCTGCCAGCCTGGAGGTTCTGAGAAGGTCCCGGACGGGGGCGGGCTCACCGATGGCGTACAGCTCGATGCCGTTGTCTCTCAGGCTCTGGGAGCTGAAGACCACGTCGTCCTGCGACTTCCCGTCAGTGATCAGGACGCCGATTTTGCGAGCATCTGGACGCATGCCCACGTCGGGTTTGAAGTTGTTCTGGAGGAGGTAGTTCAGAGCCATTCCTGAGGAAAACAGGGAGCTGCATCACTGGGGAGCGACGGCCCAGGAGGCCCCCGGGGCCCCCGGAGGAGCCGGCTCCTCCCTCACCTGTCATGGTGTTGCCTCCTTTGTAGGGCAGGTTGGCCACAGCCTTGAGCAGCGACTCTTTGGTCTGGTGGTCCCCCAGGTGCCACTCCGTCTTCGGGTCTCCGCTGTACTGAGCCAGACCTGCGGACACAACGACCTGCCCGTTACCATGGTTACCGCGCTGCGACAGGAGGCAGGAGGAGGAAGACTACCGATCTGGACTCTGTTGGGACCGATGTCAAACACGCCGACGGTGCGAGCGATGAAGTTGCGGATGGTTTTGAAGTTCATGCGGCCGATGCTCCAGGAGCCGTCCACCAGCAGGATGATGTCCGCCTTGGCGTTGGTCTTACACTGAGCCTCTGCAGAGACGTTGGACCGACAGTCAGCAAACGCTCGGTTCAAGGAGCGAAGAAGAACTCTCCCGACAAGTCGCGTGTGTGTGTGAAGCGAGTGTGTGGACGAGAGGAAGACGGCAGAGTTGAAGAAGAGAGCAGAAATACAGCAGGTTTACAGGAGGTTCACACAGCACAACAGAGGAGCAACATCTGTCACAGCTGGACCAGCTGCGCTCATCAGCCGCCTCCTGCAGGTCCTCACACCCCCCAGCTCAGGTGTAGGTCCGCGTTCCTGCCGGAGGCACCTGGGGCGCTGCTTCTGCTTTCAAGGTCGCCGTCCCTGCGCGTGTGGTCACAAACGGGGTGAGGATGGAGGCGGGATGGTGTTTGTAACCGTCATGGCTGACCTGCTGGCACCGCGGGTGTCCACACGGGCACCTTTAACAGCGCAGGTTAAGGCTTTTAAAGGGATGTGAGAGAGAGGGAGGTGCTGTTTGTGCCGGTGTGGCTGAAGCCGTTCTCAGGCCGCCGGCTTGTGAGTGTGTTTAAATGAGCTACGACAGAAGCGTCCGCGCTCCGGTTTGGGAAGGTTCTGTTTTACCAGAAGAATCAGGGAAAGGCAGGTCAGGAGCGTCAGAGAGGGTGGTCCTCTCTTCCCCCGCCAGCGGCGTGCTCTGCCCGCCTTCAAACATCCCAAACACGGCCACCGAGTACTGTGTTCCTGCCCTGAGAGGAGAAGGGAGTAAATCACTGTTACAGCAGAAGGCGAGATGTTGGCGATGTGAGAACAGAAGAAGAAGCGATCGTTTAGCTGAGCATCCTTCTGTGACCTTTATTTCCAAAGGTCAGGTGTTCCAACAAAGTGATCTACAGACGCTTCTGCTTGGCCGACTGAAACCTGAGGGTCCAGACTAAGCAGACCTACCTGAGCTCCTCCAGAACCACGGTGCTGTCATAGGGGCCAACCAAGAGCTCCCCCAAGTCCACGTCGTTCCCACTGGGGTGAAAGGTCACTTTGTAGCCTTTGACGTCTCCGGGCGCTGGGTCCCAGGACACTCTGAAACTGGTCTTGGTGGGCTCAGACGTCTGGAGGTTTCTAGGTGCCTTAAAGGGAGAGACTGGAACAGAAACAAGAACTTCAGGACAAATTCAAGGTGAACAGCAGCAACACACACGTCCACAGCAGCTGCTCGTTAGTCCAGAACGGCCAACCGGTGTCCTGGTGAACCCGGCCAGAGTCATGCTGGTTAGTCACAGTCCTGCTGGGAAAGGACAGGGAGCAGGCTGGGAGTCAGTCCGTCCTCTTACAGATGTGAGACGCCGGCCTCAGAGCAGCTGTGAAGCGCACGTGAGTGACAGCGAGATGTTCACCACAGCGTCAGAAGACGTGAAACAAAGAGAGGAGAGCAGGCGAAGCGAGGCGGCGTGTCTGCGGGCCGGGGCGCGGCCCGGAGGAGGAGCCACGGTTAAGGTGGACCAACGTACGTGTGGTTCCTACTCCTTGCCTTGCTTTGCCTTCCCCGTGCTTGTAGATGGGCTCGACGGTGACGTGGTAGGTGGTGACGGGCTGCAGGCCCCTCACCACCGCCGAGGTGACGCCTGCAGGGACCTTGATGGGGGCTTCCATGGCCTCACCGCTGGGGCCAAACCTCAGCCTGTAATGGCTCACCCTGCCCGGTGCCGGGGCCCACGTCACCTTCATGGTGTGTTCGGTCTCCTCCGACACCGTCAGCCTTTTCTGAGCGGCGGAGGCTGGGAGAGAAGAAGAAAAGGGTCACATGGCCACAGTTTGGGTGGTCAGACTGGAAGAGACAAAGGTGGAGAGCTGTTTTCTGCACGGACAGACTGAAGGAGAGGCCCCCAGGTTCATCAACGGGCCCTCTCTGCCTGCAGCACCGACTGAAGAAGACTAATCTCCACCTTTCACCTCCATCATGCACTGACAGCAGCGCTGACATAAAGGGGAAGAGCGGCGTTCTGCCGGTACCGTCGGTGGTTTCCTGTCCCGTCAGGGCTGCGCTGTCTCTGCCCTCGTAGTTGGCGACCACAGACACCTGGAAGAGCGTCTCCGGACTCAGGCCGTCCAGCACGGCCCGCGTGACGTGGCCCGGGACCGTCATCTGTCCGCCCTCCTCCGAGAACATGGACCTCCAGTTGATCTGGTAGGTCTGGACCTTCCCAGGAGCTGCCGTCCAGGACGCTGCGAAGCTGCGGTCCGTGACGTCGCTGGTGAGCAGGTTTCTGGGTGGACCCACCTCTGAAGACCAGGAGGACACAGCAAGGTCAGTGGAGGTCCATGAGACCCGAGACTGTTTCTGGGTTTGGCGCTGGGTGGTGCTGACGGGTCGGAGTTGTCTCCATCTAAGCTGGCGTTTGTTTGTGCGTCCTGTTGGTTCCCAGGACTCTGTGGTCCGTTCCCACAGCCTGACCTCTGACTCCCAGATACACTTGAGAGTAATTGATGCTTTATTTACGCAAACATGCCACTGACTGGACCGTCTTCCCGGTTCTGACCCGGGGACGTTTCCTCTTACGTCAGCTCAGGCTCAGATGTTCTCTGACTCAAAGAAGATCAAAGAAGATCAAAGAAGAATTCAGGCGTGGCCGACTTTGACCCAGAAACCCTGAACTTAACCCGGTGTGGAGGTGACCTCACTGAGCAGACATGAGCTGTTAAAGCTGCAGCGCAGGCGTTGAACCAGCAACCTACGGCGATTACGCCCACTTTAATCCCATCCAGACTCGGGAGTTGCGAGAAAGACCAGTTTTCCAGTGTTTAATTACCACAAAAATCAGACGCAGCGACATGAACAACAGCACCGAGAAGTAAATCATGACAGCTTCTGCGCAGCGGAACAAAGTCCAGGATGAGTCCTGCGCTGTGACTGTTCCTCTGGGCCGCAGACGCCACGGCCGCCGTCAGCAGGCGGCCAGGAGCTGCTGATCAGAACCAGAGGCAGCGCTGGAAGAGGAGCCGCTCTGGAGGCTGCCACAGATGTGCATTCTGCAGACGTTAGCTCACAACCTCTGCCTGCCTTCAAACAGGAAGCCATTAAGAAAAGCATGAATGGAGGCGTGAAGAGATCTGTGGAGGATTTACGGCTCCAGCAGCCTCCTCAGGGTCGCAGGATTCTGCCCATCAGGGTTGCCCAACAAACGTTGATCTGGTCTAGAATAGACGGGGATTTAACCAGGCCTGACAACATGAGCCTGATCAGCTTTCAGCATTGGATGGCGCCGTCCTGGTGGCTGACTGGAGCGTGCGTGAAACAAGGACGGGAAACTCGCAGGCCAGACGCGACCCGCTGAAGGACCGGTTTCACTTTTAAAAGAGTCCAGATGGAACGTTTGGACAACCAGCCAAGACAAAAGGAAGCTGATGTGCACACACTGGAGTGATTTTCACTAAAGCAGGACGTGTTTGGAGTAAAATGCATTTCTGCTGATGTTAGCAAAGATGCTAGCAGTGAGGCTGGGTCAGACACCAAAACGGCCTGGAAAGAAAAGTTCATTCAGGAGAGGAGAAGAGAAGCTCAAGGCTGCACAAGTCAGGAAAGAGGCTAAAGCAGCGAGACGCCTGAACAACGTCAACCTTCCAGCCAGAACAGCGGCTGAAATGGGAGGAATTACAGCGTTCACCTGATATTTATGCTGCGCTACGAAGCCAAGAGCTCAGTGTGGACTCTGGAGGAGAGCGCGCCATTTTGGTCCAAGGCTGTCCATCACGACCAGTTTAGAAGAAGGCTGGAATTACGAAACTGTGAGGCCGCCCCACAGCCAAGGAGGGCCGGAGCGTCCCCGGGACCAAACGAGACCGACAGGCCCCTCAATGTTGGGCCACGTCCCACCAGACCAGAGGTCATGTGTCCCCGGGTCCTTCCTGCTTTAAACCAGCACAGACGGCTGCATTCACCAGCCCACGACCACACCCACAGACGCTTCCTCCACCGGGAGGATTGGACGGGGTCCGGCCCAGGGATCCGGCCCAGGGATCCAGCACAGGGATCTGGCTCAGGGATCTGGCTCAGGGATCCGGCCCAGGGATCTGGCCCAGGGATCTGGCTCAGGGATCTGGCTCAGGGATCCGGCCCAGGGATCTGGCCCAGGGATCCAGCACAGGGATCCAGCACAGGGATCCAGCACAGGGATCCGGCCCAGGGATCCGGCCCAGGGATCCGGCCCAGGGATCCAGCACAGGGATCCGGCCCAGGGATCCGGCCCAGGGATCCAGCACAGGGATCCATCCCCGTGACAGCCAGGGTTAGCTCATTTGGAGCTTCAGTCAATCACGACTACACTCTCGTGTTCAGATTCCCCAACAGTTAATAAATCTTTATGGAGTCATTATTGGGCTAAAAAAAATAAAAATAAAATGTTTTCACCATGGAGTAAATTCAGTGGACTCACCAGAGGCTGAGGCTGCTTTCTTGGATAAATCAGCCCATATTTATTCATTAAATCCCGGTTTTCTCGACAGTAAATCTAAACTGGGACTAGGCTAACCCAAAACACATGCGAAGTGGCAAAGAAAAGCGCTAATGTTCCGAGGACAAGCAGCACCTCTCCTCATTTAAAATGTGTGGAAAATCTGCGGCGGCGCTGCCAGAATTGTGTGAGCATTTATGCTTCAGGAGCCAGGAAATGAGCTTTTAGTTTAATGGACGCCTGGGAGGAGGATGGAATATGAAAAATAGGACAGAATAATTGTTTGGGAAGATTCCGCAGAGACACCTCCTCATCCATCATCTCACGTCTTTCATTTTGGCTGCAGATCTCTGTGGAAACCAAACGAGATGAATAGATTTAACGATGCGCCATCGTAAGTCACTGCTGCCGCGGCGCTGCTGCGGCGCTGCTGCGGCGCTGCTGCGGCGCTGCCGCGGCGCTGCAGCGGCGCTGCCTTCGCTCCAACGTTTGTGGAGATTTTCCATCCCAACAGCCACAGTCCTGGTAACCATGGCGCTGCTGGGCCCGTCCAAACTGGAGACAGCCAAAGGCAGACAAAGATGCGTGTAGGGCGGCAGCCATATTTAATAACCTGTCATGTGACGGAATCCTGCATAAATTACAACCATGAATTACAACCAAGGCGTCTCTGGAAACTCTGGGACCTTCGAATTCGGGTCTTCCAGAGGCAAATTTCTTAGAATTCCTATTAGGGGAGCAGAAACCCGCCCAAACGTGGATCCGTGTGAAGTACGAAGACGCCCGGCCCGGCCAGCGTTTGGCTGCTTCCCGCTAACGCCTGTAGCTTGACAGCGGGACACAACGGAAACACTTGTCCCGCCGTGTGTGGTTGGGACTGACGGCTACAGTCCTGGTGACATCAGCAGCATCACATGACAGGAAATGTGGGACGCGTCGGCGGTTCCAGAGCCAGAGATGAGAGAGGCGGTGATGGACTGGAATGTTCCCAGTGGCTCCTGACCTCCCAGCTCCCTCCCTACTGCCCCACGCTTGTGTCCTCTTCCTCGCCTTGGTCTTTAGGATGTGCGGCTGCATGCTAACCATGCTAGCAGCAGAGCCGTACGTATGCGTGTTCTTAACTCCGTGTCAGGGAGAAACGAGCGTTTCTGCTCACAGATGCAACAGAGGATGTTTCTTTGTGGAGACATAAGTCTGGCAGCATTTTAACGGAGATCATTAAGTCCATTTTTAAGTTTCTGTGCGTCATGAGAAAACGTTTGACCTGCGGAACCGTTAGCCTGTTAGCCTGTTAGCCTGTTAGCGTGGGCTCTCCAACTCCAACAGAAGCTCCTGCTGACTGTGAACCTCTCAGATTAACTGGCCAAACATCTAAAAAGACCTTTGGGGATGGAGTTGCTTCTGCACGTGCACGTGCACGTGCACGAGCTCGGGCTCTGTTTATTATCAGGCCGTGGTAGCAGTAAGTCGACCCTTGAAGCCACTTTAGATACCCAGAGTGGGATCATTTGTATTCCACTCCTGCTGCTTGTCTGGTCGGCTTCCAGGTTCTGCTCAGACAGCTGGAGGCCAGAGGTGGAACACCAACGTTGGCGGTAGACGCAGAAAGTCCAAATAAAGTCAGCAGGATCACTCAGGACGGATCAGCGGGTGCTATCATTCACACATGAACTTACCTCCTAAGGTGGAGCCCCGTCCCTCCAGAGCCTCCCCGAGTCCAGAACGGTATCGTGCGCTGACGGAGATGTCGTACTCTGTGCCCGGCTGCAGCTTCTTCAGGACCACGGCCGTGTTGGTGCCCTTCACAGACACCTCCTTCCTGGGCCCGCCGGTGGAGGCTCGGTAGGCCAGGCGGTACTGGAGAACAGCTCCGGGCGCTGGCTCCCAGGAGACCTTCATGGAGGACGCCGTCTCGTCGAAAACCCTCAGGCCCCGTGGAGAACCTTTGGCTGGAAGGAGACAACCACAGTCAGCTACTCTGCTCAGACCCGGATTTGACCTTCCAGCGGTGCGTTTGGAGCCAATCCCACTGTGGGATGACCTGCGTTCATCTGCGCCACACCTGAGCTCCACCACAGGAGCAACACCACCACTGGAAAAGCACCTGAGGGCCCCTGGACGGCTCATGTTGCAACAGGCCAGTCTGGGACCGAAGCCGCCGCTTCTAATAAACCACTGGAGAAAGATCAGCTCGGAGGTAAAGCAGATGGAAAAAGCGGAGGAGAAACGCTGTGCAGACGCCGTCACCACGGCGCTGCTTGAATTCCTGGGGTGTCCTCTTTCTCTGCTGCTCTGCATTAAGCAGATTTGTAGATAGTCCCAGGAGGGGCCAACGCCAGCAGCACCCACTGGGAGCTTCTCTGCAGCAGAGCGTCTTGCTGTCGCCGTGTTTCGCCCACGTCTTGTCCCGCCGTCCTTCTGTGTCTCATTCCTTCCCCTGTAAGGCCGGGCGGATCACAGGAAGGGCGGCCGCTTGCGCTCAGTCCCCTCTGGTCCAAGATGCGTGCAGCTCTTGGCGCTCCACAGAGAGGTTGGAATGAAGGCCTGAACTTTAGTTTCAATGGCCCGGCCAGTGAAGGAGGATGTTGGTGGCCATCCTGGCTCAGACTGAAGCTTTGACCGAGCCAGCGAAGCCAAGCTGGGGGCCTGCCAGCACCTGCCTCCTCCAGAAGGTGTGTGGATGAAGCATTCAGGCATCACTGCGACTTCACGAGCTGTGAGGTCCTTAAACGCCTCGCGGATCGTTGGGCTGAACACGGTTGGGAGCTGAGGAACGGTGAGATGCTCCAGGAGCCTCAGACCTGCAGGATGAAGCTGTGCTCACCTTCTTTAGTGGTGCCGTCTGTCTGCTGCGGTGCTCCAGGGCCGCCTTCGTACTCGGGGGTGACGGTGAGCCGGTACGTGGTCTGAGGCCGGAGGTCCCGCAGCACGGTGGTCAACTCTGGGCCGGCGGTGAAGGCCTCCAGCTTGGAGCTGGGGTTGCCAGCGGGCTGGTAGGTCAGCCTGTAGCGAGCAACGGCTCCTGGAGCTGCTCGCCAAGATACCCGGAAGCTCTCAGGGCTTTCTTCTGTCACTTTGAGGTTCTGCACGGAGCCTCGTTCTGGAGAAGAAGTCAAGCAGTTCAGACTCAGAGTAAAGGAGCGTACCTGTAAATGTTGACCTCCCAACCTTCTGCGGTGGTGCCGTAGCCCGTCGCAGGCAGGCTGGTTCCTTTAGCGTACTGAGCGCTGACAGAGACTTCGTAGCGGGTGAGAGGGGCGAGGTGGGGGAGGAGGGCGGTGAGGACGTCCCCTGGCACAGACATGGACACGTAGTGGGTGTCTCGCCCATCCGTCGGCCTGAACTGGACCAAGTAAGACTCGACATTGTTGGCGTTGATCTCCCAGGAAGCCCTGAAGCTTCTGGGGCCCACTTCTGAAAAGAAGAGGTCCCGCGGCTGGACCAGGCCTGGAGATGGAGGGAGGGAGGAGAAAGAGGAGTGAAGACAAGCATTCATTTCATCCTGGAATGTTACATGTTTGAAGCCCAGACAAACCCCATCAGAGCAGATGGGGGTGTTCCTAACGCCTGGACTCCACCTGTGCTAACGGCAGCTGATTGGCTGATTTAGAAAGACTCCTCCCGTCTGCAGAAGGTCTGACAGCAGCAAAAACCAAACCAGGGCGTCCAAATAACCAGAGAGACTGGAGACAACCAGACTCTTGGCTCAACAAGGCGACGAGGGCTCTGGAAGGACGCTGGAGAAGATCCAGTCAAGGTAGAAACATCCTGAAGATGATCAAACCCTGTGCAGAGCCCAAAGCTACAGCTCAAACAGTCCTCAGAGACTGTCCACAACAGGACAAAGACTCGCCACAAAGACAGTTAGCTGGACCGCAGTCAGAAGTGGACCCCAGAGACCACCGCGCTGCCGGGCCGGAGGGAAACCACGGCGGCCCTCAGCTCCGCTGGCTCCAAGTAGGCCCGCAGATGTTTTCAGGAGGCCGCTGACGTCAGCACAACACTGCGAGAGCCACGAAGGACAAAGACGGCGGCTCCCCGTCCTGCCTGGGCCATGTGGTCTCCAGCTCAGCTCAGCCCGCTGACCCACTTTCTTCTTTCCATGGGAATCATCTCCCACTCGCAGAGATGAAAAGGTGAACATCTGGAGCAAAGCCGCTCTGGTCTGAAGCAGACCGGCTGGAGCGTGCCAGCAAATACTTCAGCCCATATGGACCATCGTCCACCAGTCCACCCACAGCCAGCACGCCGCTGCAAACGTGCACGTCTCGGATGCGCCACTCACGTCTCTGGTTGATGATCTGCAGCTCCTGCTCGATCCTCAGGCAGATGGACTGCGTGAGCTCGGTGGAAATCCTCTGGAAGGCGTCGAAGTCCTCCACGGTGTAGACGTGGGTCTCGGCGGGCGCGTTGGCGATGGCCTCCAGCTCGGAGCGCACGGCGTCCTTCACGCCCACGGCGAAGATTTCCACGTCGGAGTCCCTCAGCTTGGCCGCCGGTTCCTGGAAGGCGTCCGAGGACTTCCCGTCCGTGATGAGGATGGCCACACGGGGAACGTGCGCACGCGCGCCCCGGGAGGTCTGGAGGACCGTCTCCCTCACGTAGGTCATGGCCCGGCCCGTGTTGGTGGACCCGCCGCGGTAGGGGAACGTCCTCAAAGCCATGACCACGGCCTCCAGGCTGTGGTGGGAGTCCAGGTAGAACTCTGTGTGGGGGTCCCGGCTGTACTGGACCAGGCTGATCTGGACCTTGTCTGGCCCGATGTCAAAGGTGTTGACCAGCACCTCCAGGAACGCCCTGACCTTGGCAAAGTTATCCAGACCGATGCTGTAGGAGCCATCCACCAGCAGCACCACGTCCGCCTGAACGTCCACGCCCAGGGAGCACTCTGAAACACACACACACACACACACACACCGCTGTCACACACTCCCCTCTGAGCCGCCACAGCTCGTGCTGCCGTCCCGGCGTCCTCACCCACTGAGACCTTCAGCGGCTCCGTCTTCTGCAGGACGCTGACGGCCTCGCTGGGCGTCAGGCCCTTCAGGGCGTACAGGCTGATCTGGTACTGCACGTCAGGAGAAAGGTCTCTGACCACCACCGAGGTCTGGCCCCCACCCACGTACACCTCCTGCCGCCTGCTGCCAGCCAGCATGGGGACGGCCTGCACCTTGTAGCCAGAGACCTGTCCCACAGACGGATCCCAGGACACCCGCAGGGACTTTGACGCTACCTCCAGGACTTGAAGGTTGGACGCCGGCTCCACGGCTGCAGGAGGCAGAACTCCAGTCAGAAAAGGGAAGCGAGCGAGCGAGCGAGCGGCGCCGCCACCGCGCTGCTGCCGCGCCTCACCTTCCTCTCCGCTGACCAGCGCGTTGAGCTGATCCTCCACCGCCGCACACACCTGAGAGACGAGCTGCCGCTGCACGCTCCTGATGGCGTCGAAGGTGGCCACGCTGTAGACGTGGTTTCTGTAAGGTGTGGATGCAATCAGCTTCAGTTCTGCTGCATCAGCCTGTCCGACCCCTAAAATTAACACATCAGTGATGACGACATGCTCGCCTGCACAGATCAAAGAGCCCGCCTGTCATCTGGGCTCATCACGTTTGTCCTCCGCTGACGGGAGCGACAGACAGCTCTGATCCCGTGAAGCAGGCGGTGAATGTAGGACGAGAAATGTGTCCACGCACCGAGGACGAACACCTCCACCCCTGCACGCCGCAGCCTCCTGGCGTGGTTCTCCACCGGATCCTCTGATTTGCCGTCCGTCACCAGCACCAGCACCTTGGGGAAGTCTTTGCGGGAACCGGCCTCTTGGGTCAGAGCGTTCTCCAGGAGGAAGTTGAGGGCGTGTCCTGGGGGACGGAAACCTGGGTGACGGGTGGAGCTCAGTCCAAACTTCTGATTTTAAGCCAGAGAAGCACCTGTCATGGTGTCTCCGCCCTTGTAGGGCAGAGCGCCGATGGCGCGCAGCAGAGCCGGGCGGGTCAGGTGGGCGTCCAGGCCGAACTCCACGCGGGCGTCGCTGCCGTACTGGACCACGCCCACCCGGGTTCGGTCCGGTCCGATCTGAAAGGCGCTGGCCGTGGCCGCCAGGAGGGCGCGGATGTGTTTGAAGTTGGCTCTGCCCACGCTCCACGAGCCGTCCACCAGGAAGAGCAGGTCCGCCACCGCGCCAGCAGAGCATTCTGGGAAAAGATGGAGGAAAGGCTGAGCAGAGCAGCCAGGCGGAGGAGTCTGCAGGGCCGGCTTTGATCGGATCTTTGTGGTCTTTGATGCTGACTGTTTGAGGATCAAAGACCTCTGCACGTTCTTTGTTCTCACGCAGCAGAAAGAAAAAAACAGTCAGCACAAGCTGTCGTGCACGATCACAGCAGCTGCACGTGTAGCCCAGCATCTGGAATGGTTTGCCCTCCTAACACCCCCCCCCAGCTTCCTCCTCCCCTGACATGAAGCTGGCAGGAGGACCAGGACTCAGGCTCCTGACCCTGCTGGACCCCCCAGAAGCAAACGCTGGGCGAGGACAGCTATGGACGTCCCTCAGTAAAGGAAGGGACACCTACTGATCTGCTCAGAGACGTCTGGTTTCCTGGACGACCCCCTGGAGCTGCTCGTGGACTCCACTGAAACCCAGAGAAGCGGATGAGAGTCAACGAAGCTGACGGAGGTTCAGACGGAGAGGCGGTGCAAAGCCCGGCGACTGACGCGTGAGCCGGCCGGAGATGGGCAGACTCTCCCGGGACCCTGCAAAGGCGGAGATGGTGACGGTGTAGTCCACGCCGGCGCTCAGGGCGGAGATGGAGGTCTTGGTGGCGGTAGGAGGCAGCGTCAGGTCTCTTCCTGCCTCTCCTGCAGGAATTCAGAGTCAGAGGGAAGAAGTTAGGCAGCTATTACAACACCAGGCTGCAAACAGGCTGCAAAACAGGCTGCAAAACAGGCTGCAAACAGGCTGCAAAACAGGCTGCAAACAGGCTGCAAAACAGGCTGCAAAACAGGCTGCAAAACAGGCTGCA
>BJFM01005864.1:3248-17639 GCA_016586285.1 Arothron firmamentum
CCCCCCCCCCCCCCCCCCCCCGGCAGGAGAGGCGTTGGGCTTTACCTCCAGTATCTGATTGAACTGGGCTTTCAGCTCAAAGTAAGGCTTCGATTTCACAATGGCTCTTTTCAGAGACTTCTGCAGCATCTGGACGCGAGCCTCCGCCTCCTGGCAGGCGTGCGTGACGCGCATGTGCTCCCTCTCGCTGCGCAGCCGCTCCTCCTCCGCCTCGTTGACCTGTGACAGACGGGACGTGGACGCGCACTGTTATTGAGACTTGCAACAGAGCTCGCTGAGGAGCTTTTCGCCAAACTTCTCTTAAAGTATTACTGCAAAAAAAAAAAAGAAAAAAAGAAAAAAAAAGTGCATTAGCAGGAAATGAGACGCTCTTCCTGCAGCCAGTCTGCTTAGATAAGACCGTTAGAGCGTGCACCCGTGCGTGCTATTTTTACCTTGGCAGTAGCGTGGTTGAGCATCTCCTGCCAGGTGGGATCTAAGGTGTTCTTTCCGTCGGCCATTAGGCCTTGTTCCGCCACATAGACCATCTCCCTGGCAGCGGTGTGCATGGAAACTGCTCTCTCGTAGCTCAAAGCTGCCTTCTGGGTCTCCTGCTGTGCCTACAGTTTGGAAAATAAATAAATCAATAAAAGATTATGGTCTACTGCAAAGCAACTTGAGAAGAAGAGAACATAAATAGATTCAATTCAAGCAGATTTCTGTCCAAGTTTTCATATGATGGAAATCTGTCCGGCCAATAATACCACAGAAAAAAAGAAAACAACACATTTTCTTAAACGATGCCCTGTAAATAGTAAACAGAGCCTAAAGTCTGGTATCTGGGGCTCAGATGCTCAACATGCACTCACAGTAAAGCGTACTCAGATGCACATCCTGCTGCCTAACGCTGCCGTTGACACAGAGCTTATTTATTACCTGAATTTCATTTGTCAAGTTTTTCTAAATGGATACTGGAAAGACATTTGGGTTGGACAGCACCTCTTTTGCGAGACGGCGAGCCTCGTAGTACGGCCTCGCCTTCTCGATGCAGCCACCAAGCTGAGAACTCTGAGCGTTGAGCTTCCTGGCAGACTCTGTCAGGATCTTCCTGTACCCAGATCTGGCATCCTGGAGGGATGACACAGGCTTACGGTAACACTGAGAGAGCAAGTGTGTGTGTGTGTGTGTGTGTATACCGATATCCTGGACTCAGAATGAAAGCAAACTTTACTTACATCCAGCTGCAGCTCCAGCCTGTTAATTTCTGCACTGGCTTCATTAAGATGTTCGAGCTCTTCCTGCACGATAAACAGGATTTAATGGGAAAAAAACAACTTTTCTCAATCAGTTCACAGGATTCAGTTAAGCCTCTATATTTTATCTTTATATAGACTGAACAAAAATATGCATGCAACACTTCTAAGGCTAAGATCTAAGGCTTTTTATATTTACACAAAAGACCTATTTCTTTCAAATGTTGTTCCTAAATCTGTCTAAATGTGGGTCAGTGAGCACTTCTCCAGATTTCCACAGGTGTGGCCCATCACCATGCTGATTCCACAGCGTGATTACTGCACAGGTGAGCCTCACACCATAAAAGGCCGCTCTCAGACGTGCAGCCTTGCAGTGTGATCATGCACGGCGTCAGCATCTGTACACACCGCCTGGAAGCTGAAACCATCCCAGGACCCACACTTCACAAGCCACGATCAGCAGCCTGATGAACTCGGCACTGCGTGGGGCAAGCGCTGCTCACACCGGCTACTGCCTGGTTTCCTGACCCTGAAATGCAGTAGAACTTCAGACCTGAGAGCGGCCTTTGATTGCGGGCGTCCTGTGGCTGGCCTGCGCAATAATCATGCTGTCTAATCAGTGATGGGCCACACCTGTGAGGCGGATGGATAACCTCAAAGAAGTGCTCACCAACACTGATTTGCAGATTATTTGAGAAAAAACAGGCCTTTTGAAAGATGGGAGCAAAACCCAAAGTGTTGCGTTCATATTCTTGTTGGGTGTATTTACATTCAACACACTTTAGCTGGCAATCACCAACCGGTTTTTCATTAGACTATTCAAATTAACCAGATTGATCTGAAAACAGGACCTGCAGATTACATTACACCAGACACTTATTTCAATCTGACGTGCGTGATTTGTTGCTACCGGGCTTTGGACAGGGCAGCGTTCGGGACACAAACCTGGATCCTGGGGTCCAGCTCCTCCTCATAAGGGCTGTGGAATTGGTCTCCAACACATTTTTGTTTTTCGTTCTGGCCTTCCTCGCAGGTGTCCTTAAGCGTCAAATCCATTGTGTCGACATTAGTTTCGACTGGTTTGTTCGCCTGTTCACCACCGGGAATAACTTCCCTCCAGTCCCCTCCATCCGACTCTCCGGACCCGGCGGGGCTCTCTCTCAGGTCGCCCGGCTCCATACTAACCAAGGCAGCTTTGCTAGCAGCGGGGTGATCTAGCTAATGGCGCTAGGACGACGTAGCAGCTAAAACAAGTCGCAATTGTTTGAACGATGGAAGGTATTCTTGATCGACAGCCAAAGAAAAGCGTTGGCAATCCCCGCGAGGCCGAATCCGCAAAGCGACATGTCAAATCACTGGAACCGAAACCGCACTTGCGAGCCTCGCCTGCAGCCTAGCATGCTAGCATGCTAACGCCGTGGCTGGGAATTTCACGGCTGTTTCAGAGAATTCAGATAAGAACCAGCAGCTTTCGCAGTATGAAAACTAAGAGGCTTATTGTTGTCTCCCCACTTCATAAACAGTTTTTCCTCCATTTCTTGGCGGTAACCTTAGCTAGACTAGCTAGCTAACGGTTTCGGTCTCACATCATCAGAACACGTCAAGTAAACAAGAGCTTGTTTGCGATAACGCGACGGCATTTGGGTCCGTGCGGCTTCCGTAGCCGACTCTTTTTCTCCTTTCTGTGCTTCGATTTTTGATATAATCACACATTTATTTCACCTTATCTTCATTGGAGTCAGCAAAGAATTTTTAGTTTGTTCCCGATTCTTTAATACATTCATGATCATGCAAGTTGAAATGTTTTCAGTCAAAGGAAACTGGATTTGTTGGTGTTTTTGAAAACGCTTTATCCTTAAACTGGAGAGAAATAAAAATGCACTGGAAAGAGGAGTTGAATGTTCCTGAACGCTGGGTCTCTGATCAGAGGTGCAGTCGGTACCTGGTCAAGGTGTAACCTCCTGATGTCACGGCTGTGTTTGCAATCATTCCATCAGCAGCAACTATATTGATCACTCCATGAAAGTTTATGCTTTGCGTCGTTTTTATTTAAAAAAAAAAAAAAAAAGAAAGAAAAAGAAAATACCTACAAGCGCTGTGCAACAAGCCCACGTGGATGTCTGCGGCATAGAATCTCTTAAGCAACATCATTTGACCAGGAACTGATTTAAAAAAAAAAACACACACACATCTAATAAAAGCAGTTATATGGCAGTTAATTGCCAGCCTCCATCATGAGCAATCATACCACAGATTCTGTTTTATATGTGCATGGGATAGAAAATGTCGACATTGGCTACCACACATGACAAATGCATCTACAGAAAAGAGGCAATCAAGTCAAGTGCACTTTACGTGTGCAATCAGGATCGTATAAAAAATAGATCTCTGGTGAAAAAGAGTTTGCTGAATGAAGTGGTTAGGTGCTACACCGTACTGTAAGAAATGTTTAGTGGTGGAAAAGACCTGAGCGGCGTTGGCAATTCTGCCTCATTGAGGACAACACGTTGGATAAGATCACATACAACTGAATCAATAATAGAAATTCAAATCTGTCTTTGGCGTGGAATGCTTTCTACAACTATAAGGCTTCACACAGGTTTTCTGAAGGAGCCGTGCAGGCTCAGCTCCAGGTGCTGTCATACTGGGTCCATCCTGGAGGGGGAGCCAAAAAGAGTCTCCGACCTCTTGAAATAAATGTAACAATCCCTCTGTATCCTGTCCTCGGGACTCCAGACTTTAAGTCGTCCATGACTCCCAGATTTTTGGACAGCAACTTAAAGCTGTCCCTGCTCGAGTACTGAAGTCGGAAGGGGCCCGGCCCTTTCAGCTGCCCTCGCGTAATCTCTTCGTACGTAACCAGCGGAGCGCCGTAAACCTCCTGCTCAAACTCTTTTCTGTAGGTGTCTTCTTTCAAGTAACTCAGGTCTAACTTGGTGAAAGGCACAAACTCAGTATTTAGTTTAATGTAACGCAGGTACTTATCGTAAAACTGGCCCAGACTCACGCCCTGTCTGCCAAAGGTCAGAGTTCGTGAGATTTCTGGCCGTATGCAGGCACGGTCGCGGCGCTGCTCTGGCTCTCGCATCCAGTCATCCCAGAAGGAGGCAGGCCACTTTGGTTCCAGTTCCTCCCACTGCTCCTTGAGGAGCATCCACCCTAAACCAGGGAAGAAGTCCGTCCGGTAGAGCAGCTCAGCCTTCCCCGGGTCCACGTAGCCGTCCCGGCCATTGTCGTTCCAGGCTGAGGCGCACCACAGAGACGGCTCGGATTTCAGCAGCGGCAACATGGCGCGGAAGTACTCGAAGAAGTCCGGTGCCACCTGCAGCAGGTGGAAATAAAGGACTTCTAACTGGTGCTTGTGAATTGGAGGTATTCAGAGGCATTCAGACGCACGCTTACCTCCAGGTCATCCTCCACGATCACCACTGAGGAATGAGACAGGCTCCTGAACACCTGGTTGAGGGCCCAGTGATAATGCCTGGAAATTTTGTAGTAACCTTGAAACTTCTTGTGCTGCGGTTTGACGGCGATGTCCGACAGGTCTGGCTGCTGCAGATGAGTGACTCGTTTTCCATAAGCTCGAATCACCTCAGCGGTCTCGGCGTGCCCGCAGTCCTGGCTCACGATGACAGGGTGAAGTTCTTCCGAAGGACGGTACTCCAACAGTTTATCCAGACAGCGCCTCACCGTGACCCTGTTGCAAGCGATGACCAAAATAGGAATGACGGCCTGGGTCGGGTCCACGACCTTTGGTTTGGATTTGTTTGATGGCTTCCACAGGGACTCGTGACTCTTGATTTGCAGGAGGATTTTCTTCTGCGTTTCCAGCTCTGCGGCGATACTGTCGGCCATGTCGAGCACGTCTCCCATCACGTCGCCCGTGGGCTTCACCGCCGCCTCCGCCTGCTCGGGGCGAGGCTTGTCCAGTTGGAAAGGTGTGGGTCTGCCCCACAGCAGAAACAACAGTATGGCATTCCAGGTGATAAGCAGGAATGTACCAAAAAGAATCAGAGATCCTTTCTTGCGGAACATGGCCCAGAAATTCTTCTGAATAGAAAGAAGTGTCCTCGTTACAGACAATAGGAATGGGATATGGGAAGGGCAGCTTGTCTGTCACCACAGTTCATCATCAGAGATCTGAAGTGACTTTACTCAACCTATGAGGACATGACACGGCATTAATAATGGTAAAGTTCATTGAAATAATGCTGAGGGCAAGGAGCATCTTGTAATAATGCTGACTGGCAGATCTTCACCTCTTAATCAGCACTTCCTTCTGAAAAAGAGAAAAAGTCATCCAAATAAAGCCAATAAATATACAGAAATACTCTTCCCCAACAAATAAAGTAGAAAATGGAGTAGTTTCGAGTTAATCTGGCATTCATGGGAAGTCTCTTCTGCTGAAGTGAGTGATGATTCATCCAACTTGGCCGATCGATTATCTCTTATCACCTGTGGCTGTCTTGTTTAGCAGACTAACGGCTGGACTGAGTCTAATACAGACTAAAAACCTTCTTTTTTTGGCGTCCCCGTCAGATGTTTGCTGTCACGGAGCAGCTTCACTAGTTTGAGGAGCGCGTTGAAATTAGCTCTTACCGTGACAGTCCGCGCGGCTCGACCCCCACCCCCCCGGAGCCATTTCTCCGCCGTTCCTCCCGTGACAGCATTCAAAGTTGAACGGCAAGAAAAGCGACCTTTGCGCGGCGGTTGGGGGGCTTTTCTCCGGCAGGGCGTGCAGTTAGAGCTGCCGACGGTCCCGTTTCTCGCCAGACTGTTGCAGCGAGCAGCGAAAAAGTCCAGCGCCAGGCTTCCGGTAACCGGAAGTCCCGCCCTAACCGTCACCTCGGGGTTAGGTTGACGTGTCTCTGCAGCGCCGAAGAGCGGAAGCAAGTTTGGTTGCTTTCTGTTTCAGCACACTCGCTTTTTAGCTTTTTGCCTTTCACTAACTAATAAATGTGGCCGAACCGAGCAATCTAAGACGTTTTACAAGAATATGCCATTTACTAAAACTATTAATACAGACATTAATGACTTAAAAAAGTGACCTGCGCTTTTTATCTTGTTGTATATGTTTAAACTCTTTAAGGGAATTTTCAAAATTTACCTCCTACAGTCATTTTAAGATGTCAGTTAGGTTTAAAGGGACATTGTTCAGTTGATTAAAGGCTTGTGAGCATCCACTTCAGCTGTCCGTTTATGGTTTGCCTGGACTGTTCATTTTAAGTTCAAAATTAGTTCGGTCTTAAAAAAGACCGAACTAAATTTGATGAGGAAGAGCACACATGGCACCGCTCCTCAGAAAACTGTCCAAATATGAACCACTGAAATGGAAAAATGCAAAACCTCTGTTCCAAAACGGAGGCATGGCTGCGGTACCAATCGTCATGGGTGTCAGTGGAAAGAACTCACTGGAGTTTATTGATAATACGATTGCTGACAGAAGCAAATAGTGTAATCTAAGTTGTCCGGCTGTGCTCACAACAGCTGTGGGAGTGCTGGTGTATCCCATTTTCATTTCAAATCCATTTGGTGCATAAGCAAAATGATGAAAATGCACCATCAGTCAAAAATATTAAAGGAGATAAATAAACTACAACAATTCCTAACTAGTTTTTCTGGGTATTCAGCGGGGTGGTTTTGCATGGACTGCAACTAGGCTACAACACAAGTTGTTGTTGTTCATTTGGAGTCCAAAAGCTAAAATCAGAGTCAACAGGTGCTGGTTTATTCTCTAAATGCATCATGTTGTGTATTTTAAGCTCTCAATCTGGTCCCTCCTCTGTGACCTTTAGTCCAGAACCCTGTTTGTCCTCAGAGTTTGAGATGACGCCAGGAGGATATTCCTATAAAAAGAGAGAGAGAGAGAGAGAGAGAGAGAGAGAGAGAGAGAGAGAGAGAGCGAGAGCAGAACATAATTCCACAGCATCTGGAATTATAAATCCGTATATTTCTGAACAGTGTTCTCCTCTCGGACACTCACTTCCAGGGAACCGTTTTTGATATTTTCCGCCTGCTGACTCTGCAGGTGAGGTGTTGCATCGAGATCTCTGCTGCTGGACCTACGCAGCACCACCAACAGGCTCGTGTTCGTGCGTTCCGACACCCGGCGGGTCAAAGAGGAGCAGGCGCGCCTCAGCGGTGACCACCCAGCAGGGACACAACACGGCCTTCGCCCCGCTGTCTTCATGGCCCGCGAAGACCTGGCGGAAAGCTTACAAACTAAAGCTGAGAGAGGATTCAAACGGGAAAATGTGCAAACACACCCACATTTGAGCGTTCGCGCCAGATTGCGCGCGTCTGGAGCACCAGACGCGGCGCAGCGCGCCTCCACTTGCCAAAGTTTGCGGTCCGATACTTGGTTGTTTCTCGGCACTCTGCAACCCGCTTGGAGCGATTCGAGCACGACAGTTCTGATTTTCCCCATCATGACACGCTCCCGTAGGGCAATGGCTTCCCAGGCGGACGCCGTGCGTGAGGGGGCGCGCTCAGCAGGCGAGCCTGCTGTCCCCAGGCTGTGCGCCGCGCAGAGGGGCTGCTTGCTCGGCGAATTCCTGCTCCAGATATCCCTGCGACACCGGAGAACCGCAGAAAGAGCAGAGGTCGAGGGTGCGGAAGACATTTGTTGTCTCTGCCAGGGTTTGATCCTCCTCCAACTCCGTTAACAGGAATATTTGGGAATATTTTTTGCTGCGGCAAAGTTTTGCCGCCATCCGAGTTTGCGCCGCTCTGCGCTTCTGCCGCTGCGCTCAGACTGCAGAGAACTCCTTCACAAATATGTATTCACATGACATGCCCACCAGAGCAGCCTTACTACGGTGTCAGGATAGGTTACTATTTAAAATCAGGTATCCCCCCTCATATTAGTAACTGTAGTGCTGATTTCCCAGATATAAGCTCTATACGGAACTTGTTTTTAATTTTCAGCCATGCAGAGTCATGTTTTTATTCTTTAGAGGGCGAGTATTTAATTCTATTGATAGACTTGTTACTTTCTCTGCAGGTTATCAGAGAAATGATGCTGGAAATGTAATGTAAATTCATCGTTTTGAAGCTGGTGCAATTGAGTTTGGCAAAATATCACCTAAGCTGGAACCCCGGGTAAAAACCACGGGGGTTTAACCCGTTTAGGTGGTTTTTATTCCCCTAATTCTAATAGAAATAGGAAGGTCCGACCCTGTCGCGGCGGCAGTTTTACCGTAAAGCCGCGATAAGTGGCGCATTGAAAAACCCAGAGCGGCGGATTTACGGTTCAGTCCTCCAGTGTTGCAAAAACAAAAAACATACCAAAGAGGGCAAAAGTCCTGCCGCGAACGAACTGAAATAACTAATATCGGATAAGTTATTATTAATGTAGTTTGAAGCACCATTGCAAGTGTCGAAAGTACAACATATATATGTGTATAAAATCCCAGGAGTTTTAATCGAATAAGCGCTCTACTTGGTTTAAAATGAAATCTCCTTTTTTAATTTAAAAGCCTCAGGTAACTATAAAAAAATATTCTTATCACCATTTTGCGTAGGGAAGAATAAGACAAGGGGAAAATGTGGCCGAACTGGTTTGTCAAACTGGTGTATTTACACCACTAGAGGGTATCCGGTGTGTAAACATGGAGGACCTGTCAACACAGCCGCGCCTGAACTGTTAAAGCAATGTACTATATTATATCAAAGCTTTAAATGATTCACACATAGATTATCCAATTATTGTTTGATTTGACAGTGCATAAAAAAAATTCTATCCATTCAACAATACTTTTAAATCTGTTTATTTTTTAAAAAAAAATCAGAAATACAAATATTTAAGTGGCGTCTGCTTTATATATACAACGGAGGGGACTATAAACAAAATGTGCAAGCACTACAAACCCTGGTTTGATTATAGAAATCTGTGTGATCTCAAACGCAGACGTGTTTTAATATGTGCAGCTCGTGATTAATGTTAAACAGTTCACAGATGTATGAGAAGCAGAGTTCTTCACGAACCCAGGAGAAAGGAAAACACACTCCATGGCTGCTTTCATCATGTGCAAACCTCAGCATAAGCAACGTTCAGGCCATCAAAAGGTCCTCTGGGTTTCGCTTCATTCCTTCACTTCAGTGGGTGTAAACGTTCTCCCCGCAGTGCTTCAACATGGCTTTTGGCTTCACCGTGGACCAGGTGCTGTTCTGGCCCCGGTGCAGCGCCACCGGGGCCATCAGGGACGGGATCCGGGATTGGGCCCCGGGCCTGAAGTGTGGTTTCCTGTGTTAGCGGGGCCCTGGAAAACCGTCACCCTTGGGATGATGACAAAGGCCAGGAGCCCCACCAGCATCAGCAGGACGGTGATGGTGATGATGGAGCCCACCACGGCGTAGTAGCACTGGTCGGAGCGGAACAGCCTGCGCAGGCGGCCTCTGATCCTGTTTGGAGGCCTGCCCACGTCCACCACCGTGGCCGGCACCATTCCCTGCTCCATGGTGTCGGGGTTCCCCTCGGGCGGGCCGGGCTCCCCCCGACTCTTTACAGGCAGCGTGAGGATGTTAGACTTGGTGGGGCTGGTGGGGGGGGGGTTCTTCAACAGCAGCTTGCCCTTGCTGCGCTTGAAGCGGATGGACAGCGCCCGGTGCATGTCCGGCGGCAGTTTGTCGATGATGTCCAGGTTGTTGCCCAGGCGCGGCAGGTCTTGGCCGTGCGGGAGCTTGGTCACCTCGCGGCAAATGGGGCAGGAGAGGGTTTTGAGCTCGGCAGAGGTGACGTTGATGCGCGCCAGGCACTCCAGGCAGAAGGTGTGCCCGCACGCCAGGAGCTTGGGGGTCTTGAAGACGTTGTCGTAGGTGCAGAAGCACACAGCGCACTCCGTGTCCTCCATGTCATCCTGAGGGGGAGCGGCTTTGCTCCGGTCAGTGCCGCCCTCTCTCCTGTCTCGTCTCTGGGTCTCCTCGCTCCTCCCGCGCCGCCTCCTCTCCCCATGGTGCCTCTCCGAGTCTCTCCTGCGGCCTCTGTCCACCCTCTCTGAGTCCGAGCTCCTGGATCTCCTCACTTTTGCGGGCTTCTCCTTCTTCTTCTGGGTCTGGCTGTGGTGGTTCTCCTGGTTGGGTTTCGGCTTGACATTCAAGGCCGGCCTGGTCTGCTGGCTCTGGCTCTGGCTGCCTTCAGGCCAGTGCGTGTGCCTGTTGTTGCTCATGCTGCTGGGATGAAACCACAGGAAACGGAGTAAAACTCTGTAGAGAGAGAGAGAGAAAAACCTCGCATAAGTTCACCGCTTCACAGTGTCACACATGATGGAGTGAGATCCACTGCTACACCTTCAAATGTAACGTATGTATCATGTTAAACACAACATAAGTGATTGATAGCCATTGCATTCTTCGTATGGGCAGGAGCTCACAATGTTGTGTCACTTTCCTACCAAATTTGTAGAAGTGGGCTGCACACAGACACGTATTTAGTCACATAACAGATATTTAGACTTGTGAAAAAATCAAAATCTTCTGTACATTATATCATTCTTACACAAAATGATTGTTTCCTGAGGTTCTTCAGTCCCTCATACACCAAAACGCCCCCTTAAACGATGTTATTGTTTGCCACAGTCTCCCTGATCTGCACATTTTATAGCAAATCACATCTTCTTCCTGGATGATATCGCACTCTGCAATGTTGTCACAAGTCTACTAAATGCCTCTGAGGTGGAGTATATAAACCCCAGATAATATAGCAATGAGATGAAATGGCGAGCTGTTCGTTTTTTGGATTAAAAAGTTCCTGTTTTGGTGTGTAGGGTGTGTTCCAGCAGCCTGGAACAGAAACACCGGAGCCAGCGAGTGTTTGGAAATGTAGCAAAAACACAGCAACAACAAGCATTCCATTATGTTGCTCCCTCTCAGTCAGTCATTAACTTTTAAACTGAACACAAACATATTTCCGGCGGCATTGAAGTGACCCGAAAATGACATTTTCATTTGAGTGGTTTTTGGTAGTTGATCACAGGAGAAATGACACAGTTGTTGTTCACACTGACCTGCTCAGGTAGACCAGATTCACCAAGTCATCATTGCAAAGAAAGCAGGAAATATCCCAAATGTGGAAGTGTTCCAGTGCACCTGCTGCTTCTGCCCTCCTCCGCACAGGCTTTGCTTTTATATCTTATTTTCTAATTGCGACACAGTGTCTGCCTCCTCTGCACCCTCCTCCCCCTTTACTCTGCTTCCTGCTTGCCTTTTTCCCCTCACTTTCTCGCAGGACCAGTTGGACGAGCCAGTGGGTTTTCTGTTGAGTTGTGTTTTCAGCTCATCAACCCCCATGTGTGAATTTCAGCCATGTCCCAGGACGCACAGGGGGTTTCGCTCTGTCCCTCATTGGTGGCAGATGTAGCACTCAGACAGCTGTTGCTGTTTAACCATCCAGTGTTGTGTGTGTCGCGGAGGAGAAGCTGACACAAATTCTTGCCCTTTGCTATTGTGAGTGTGATAGTAGCTAAGAAACGCCGTGGAGATTGTGGGGAAAATTCCACTGGTGCAGGTACGGCACTGTCAACACTGTACATATCAGCACCTCATACCTGCCATACCTTCACTGCCTTCGCTCTGAGACTTCCAGTTAAACCAGAAGAGCCAGCTTACCCCTCCCCCCGAGATTTTAGATTAGCCTGGAATTAAGTCACGTGTTGACCCAATACAAACCAGCGGCTGTGTCATCTTTAAAGTGATGCACTTCTGGGTTTGGGGTTTTTTTTTTGTTTTGTTGTTGCTGTTGTTTAAATTAGCTTTGGCTTGGCGACTGAAATGGTTCTGGATCGACCAAACCTAATAAAGACCAAAGCTTAACAGCGATAATAAAACAAAAAGCAGTTCCCCGAAGCTGTAAAAGGCGCCCAGGTTTTAAATCTGAAAGATTGTGCGCTTGGCTCCGCCCACGGCTGCAAATTACAACAATGTCCTCCGACAACTGCAACAATAATACATGTCTGTGACTATCTTACAAAGAGGTGCATATGAATAATGTTTTTTATTAGAATTCCAGTCTGGCGTGAGCCGGGATTCTGTAAACTATGATAAACGGATGCTTTTATCCAGGCGTATCAATTGATTTATCAAGAGACAATAAATAAAAGATCATTAAAATTCATACAAAGCTATAATATCTGGAACCACAGTGGTCTTTACACTCATCCCAACTCCTGACACACATTTGAAACTTTTCATTAGACAGACACATTGTACACAGTCATCTCATCTTTTTACATTCTGATTCTAAAATCACTTTGTAATTAAAGTCAGTCCTGAGTTACTTGAACTTGAAGAGACCTGATGGGTAATTCAGTGATGACCAACGCCTGACTGGCATCAATCACAAACAGGTTGTAAAAGTTATTGCTGCAGGAAAAACAAACAAGGGGCCTGCACGTGCGAGGAGTTCACCGGTTCAATGGACACCCTTTACCGGCGAGCGGCCTTTAAAATTCCCACTTTAATAACAGCATTTTATCTACAGAAAGCTGAAAAATGTCCTGAAACAGAAAATCTATCATTCATTAATGGGCTGAAAACAACATTGTGACAGGAACGTTTCCAGGGCCCAGTAATAGCCCAGCTGATATGATGGTTTATGATTAAACGCTGTGACACACTTTATTATCTCCATAAACAAAATTACCTTGACTTTTGAAAAGGAAGTCTTGATGCTCTGATGTTGCACCGAAAGTGTTGGCATTTATTTAGTCTCTGTCTACACTCCCAGACCAGTGTGTGTGTGTGTGTGTGTGTGTGTGCTGGCTATTTTCCTTGATGCTTGATGTCCGAGCACCACAAATACCAACTGATTTGCTTTGTTGTTTTTATCCACTTCAGACTTGAATATTTGGCTTGTGTGCTGTTTGCGTCAGTTACACCTTTAAGGCTCCAGTTTCGGTCAGTTTTATTAATGCAACAGATGTTTGTTCATGCAAATAAACTCGAAATTTCAGTGGTTTTACTTTTATTATGTAAAATTTGTACACACACACACAGAGGTGCAGGCCTCCCGTCAGCCCAGCTCTTCTTTTGCCTTGCCCTGCTTGCGGGGCATCTTCTTGCTGCTGTTGTCCTCCAGCTCTTTGCTCTTGTAGTAGTGAGGAGCCACTTCCAGCAGCCAGCTGCTCTCTATCTCAATCACCTGTGGAGAATGAGCAGAGAGAGATTAAGATGTGTATCTTGGCAGGAATACAAGTCATTATTATGTTATTACAGTCCAGGAATATGTGACACACTTCCTCATCACGTTACTTTCCCACCGGCAGACTCTCTGTTCTCCTGATGGACTGTGGACTCACAGATTGAGTGCTTTATTTGGATTAATCTGTGTTTAGTTAGTTCCTTGTGGGAAGACGCTGAAACACATTCCAAGAGCGTGGCAGATGGGGAACGCACGAGAGAAAAAACCTCCAACATCGACTTAAAGATCTTCAGCACCTGTCGCATGAACTCCTTGGTGGTGAAGACCAGCTCGTGGTAGATGATCCAGCGCGGCAGCTCTTCAAAGAGCGAGCTGTTCGGGTGCACGAACACCGTCTGCTGGTGCTTCACTGTTTTGTAGCCGCCCTTGCTGAGCCGTGCGGTGTGATAGAAATAACCAGCCGTTACAGCCTGGAGGATCAGAAGGTAGTAAGGGGAGAATGTTAGTCACAAGCAGAGTGATGTCCAAGGGGGAGGAGAGTGTGAAAAAAACCTGCCATTGCATATTTATCTATCACAAAAACAATATACAAACACTAGTGTGCTTTTATTGTGTTGCTGCTGGCATCAGCATGTTAAAATAAAGTAAAACGTGACAGGAGCTCCCTGAAAGGTTCTCTGGAGGTCTGGTTGGTATGGAAACCTGTCAACAGACACCATCCAAAGGCAACTTCCTGACCAGGTTTGTGACTGTTTTTACAAACCTGGAAACTGTTGAGTCATGATGAAAGCCTGATTAGGTGGTGCTGGGTGTGTGTCAAATAGGCAAAATGACACACACAGGCAGGTGACAGACACAATTATTATCATTCTTCTACAACAGAGGTGGCCAAACTAAGGCCCGGGGGCCACATGTGGCCCGATGAACTATTTAATCCGGCCCGCAGAGCCTTCACAATATTTTCTCCAAAAGCCAAATTAAGATGGTTGTCAGCTTGATTGGTTACTTGAAAGGTCCAGAATC
>BJFM01005864.1:17677-35756 GCA_016586285.1 Arothron firmamentum
CCCCCCCCCCCTTCACCTAGCATGCTAACATGTCGTCTCAAGAAGGTGGGGCCAAACATCATTTGGAGCTTCATCATCATCTCTAGTTGCACCAATTTACAGCCTCTTCAAAACATTTTCTCAGTCAATCGTCCATCAAGCAGGATTTTTCGTGAACCTCCGATCCTCATGTGGGGGGGGTTAGCTTCCCGCACCACCTGGCTGGCCTGTTCATCAAGATATAAAACCCAATGTGGCCCTTCAGGCTAAAGAATTGCCCACCCCTGTTCTACAAGCTACTTGCTACTTCTACCCAGTTATCAATCATAACTCAACAAAACCAGTGACAACATCGTCGTCTTTGGAGCCCTGGGCTGTATCGCTCACCTTGCGAATGGGCACGTTGTCTCCCTGGGAACTGACCACTTCCACCTCAATGCGGTCCATGAGACCCTCCAGCTGGTCCCTGACATCCCGGGCTCTCCTCATGGAACGGAACTGAATGAAGTTCTCGTAGCACCACTGGGTCGAATATCCGCTCTCTACCCACTGAAGGACAAAAACACCACCACCACCATCACCACCACCACCCGATCTCAGGCTGCAAATCCTCCATCCACGTAGAATCCAATCACGTAGAATCCAATCCTACCTGATTATAGACATTCAGCAGCACAAGGTGGTCTCCCCCCGGCACCACAAAGTTCATCCTGGCGTTGTCGGCGTGCACAACTTTGTCTTTGGGTCGGTAGAAAATGGAGTTGTTCACAGACAGCATGGCTGCGATCGTCAGCACCTCGTTTGAGCATTTGTACCTGAAAAAAAGGGAAATATTATTCCAATATTCAGCCAGACCTGAGCACAAACAAAGCTTCCTTCCTGATTTTTCCTCCCTGGCATCACTAAATTGTTAGATGATAGGGTACGTTCTCATCGCTGCTGGGTGGACTCACTGCTCAGAGGCCAGGATCATCTTGCTCAGCATGGGGTCGACGGGAAGCTCAGCCATCCTGCGCCCAAGCTGAGGGTAACAGAGAAAAAGAATTACAATTAAATTTATATCAAGCCAGCCAGAACCTCTGAAAGTCATCCCACCCCAATATCAGCTTTAAAATATAGAAAAAACTTTGATGGAAGAGACTGGTTTTCTGCTGTGACCAGTGCAACAGTTTGCTGAAAGCGCGCTCGGAGCTGAGACCTTGGTGAGCTCTCCCAGATGGTTCAGGGCTCCTAAAGCATACAGCTGCTCCAAAGCCAACACCAGAGTCTCATGAGGGGGTGGGTCCATGAAGTCAAAGTGAACAAGGTCATTAATGCCTGAAAAACATCAGGAAGAACAGTGCAGTTAGCAAACACCGGTGCAAACAATTCAAACGTAAACGTGTCAAACGTGTTCATTCAGAAACGTCATTAAAGGTCTAGAAAAAGCTCTGCCACTTAGTACCTAAACTCTTCAGCAGCAGGACGACGTTCCCCAGGTTGGTCCTCTGAATCTCGGGCACAGTTGTTTCCTCCATCTCGTGTTTGAAAGCCCAGGCCGTGTACAGCCGGAAACACTTCCCAGCAGCCACTCGGCCTGCGCGGCCTGCCCGCTGGTTGGCTGAAGCCTGCGAGGGGACCAGAAAAACTGAAGCGCTCAACAACTACAAGTTTTGAACAGGAACAAATAAGAGAGCAAAATAACAGATGAAAGCATGTAAAGAACCAGAGGCTGACATGTAGCAGCCATTTCTGCTGAAATGCGCCATCTACTGGTGGGTATTAAGATAGCCTGATCAATAATAATCACACTGCATGTTCCAGGTGAAGTTTCATTTACAGGCTTAACAAAAATGGGCGTCAATGATTGGACAACATATGGTTAAAACCTAGATAATGGCACCAGGGTGGTTCTGGAGATGCTTGGCAGAGTGAAAACTTGCTTCCGTTCACAAAACTTCAGAATATACAACAAGAAATATTTGGGAATGATTCAACTGATTTTACAAATGCTCAGTTGTAAAATCAATTAAATCTAAGATTCTGAACAAGATAACTAGCTGCAGAACAAAAAAGTCCACATTGTTCGTTGGTTTAGGCACTTTAAAAACGTACAGTCACCGCACACCTGACCGTATGTTTAACCCCCGTCCAGTACCTTTGAGCAGGGTGTGACGATGAGCGACTCCATGCCAGTTCTGGCATTATAGCTCTTCTGCTTGCAGAAGCCGGGGTCAATAACGTAAATGATGCCATCTATGGTCAGTGAGGTTTCTGCTATATTGGTAGCCACCACTACCTGAAAGAGCAGAACAGAAGACAGGTCAGGGATTCAAACACAGAAACCTCGTCAAGCCTCTCCATTAATCCTTGCTTGCAGCGACATCTAGTGGTGAAAACTAATCTCAGGAAACAACACAGGAAGCAGGAAGCTGACTGTTAACTATTTAAATTCTGATGCGGCGCCACACAGAAGGCAGCCGAATGTTTTGTTCAGAAAAGGGTTAAGACGTGATCTGACTTTGCGAGCTCCAGGCGGGGTTGGGGTGAAGATCTTTGCCTGCATGTCAGACGGCAGGTTGGCGTAGATGGGAAGGATGACCAGCTCTGCTATCTTTGACCCCAGCCGCCTGCATCGATCCTGGAGCATCTCACAGCATGCTTCGATTTCCTCCTGAGAAGGTGAAATCAAATTAAAGTTGTGCCATTTAAGATTGTTAACAAATGCATTTAGTTGGAAGTTTGGGCCAGCTGGGCCCCTGGCCCCTGGCCTTTGGCTCTGCAACACAGCCGACAGTGCTGCAGACCTCATGAGGACAGCCAGAAAACTGATTCCACAAGAATAGACAGGAATTATTCACATTTTGGGGTTTTTTGTAAGATTTTGCTAAATCAACTAAGTTGTATCTACCTAAATTAAAAGCAGGAGGAACAAAGAAGAGCGCACACCAGAGAACCTGCAGGGTTCTGACATTGAGATGGTGGACTCTTTCAAATACCTGGGTGTTCACCTCAACAAGAAACTGGTCTCACAACACCGACGCCCTGTACAGGAAGGTCCAGAGTCACCTGCACCTGCTGAGGAGACTGAGGTCCTTCAGTGTGAGCAGGGCTCTCCTGAGGACCTTCTACGACACTGTGGTGGCCTCAGCAGTGATTTATGCTGACGTGTGTTGGGGGAAGATGCTCAGACGGGGACAGGAAGAGCCTTGACAGGCTGGCTCTGTCCTCGGCTGCAGCCTGGCCTCCACTGAGGAGGTGGCTGACAGAAGGATGTTGGCCAGGCTGACACCCATCAGGAGCAACTCCTCCCACCCACTGTGGAGGCCCTGGGCAGCTCCTGCTGCACTAGACTGAGGCCTCCTCATGGCAAGAAGGAGCGCTGCTGCTGCAGGTCGTTCCTCCCCCCAGCGCAGTATCCCAACTATCACACAATCTACCTCAAAGGAATATCTGCCTTCATCATGTGCAATAACTCCCTCACTCCTGTGGTATGGTCATGCCATTCAGGAAATACTTGTGAATATACGGGGTTAGCCACATTTTATTTTTAATTTACTCAAAAGTCTTTTATTTTAGTTATTTCTTCTTCTATGTACGCTGCTGGGACACTACAATTTCCCCATTGTGGGATAATAAACAGAATTCTTTCACTCAAAAAACAGCTTGTACCAAAGCTGGAAGCTCGTGATTGAGAATGACAGCTGACAGGATTCTTCAACAAAATCACGACCACTGTTTCAAAACGGTACCTGTCCGGTGAGAAACACCAGGACGTCTCCAGTAGGCTGGGTCACGTGGATCTGTAGCACCGACACCACACAGGCTTCCAGGTAATCTGCTTCTGGAGCCTTGAGGAAAAATGGACACCAACATCAGACTGGCGGCTTTGACAGCAGCTGTGGACTCCGTGTTGCACTGCACGTTCGTACCTTTGTGTAGAAGATGTCAACAGGGAACCTCCTGCCCGGGATCCTAAAGACGGGTGCATCATCGAAGAATCGGGAGAAGCGTTCGGTGTCCAGAGTCGCGCTGGCCACCAGCACCTTCAGGTCTGCTCTGAACCTGGCAATGTCTTTGATGAGACCAAAGAGGATGTCCGTGTGCAGCGTTCGCTCATGGGCCTCGTCGATGATGATCACACTGAAAACACACAGATGCTGGCGGTGATGACGCTCTCCATCCAGAGAGGGCACCAAAAAAGATATACAGAGCAATATATGCATATATACTGCATGTTTGTATATATATGTTTTAACAAACACATTTCTTTTCTTGAAAATGCAGACTTAAAACAAATGATAATTGTAGAGGTGAAGAATATCTTCGCAGCCTCACCTGTAGCTCGCCAGATCGGGCTCAGTCAGAAACTCTCTGAGCAGCATCCCATCTGTCATGTACTTGAGCACCGTTCTTTCTGAAGTGCAGTCCTCGAAACGAATACAGTAACCAACCTGAAAGAAGCAACAAGGCTCGGACCGTCGATTTCACCCTTTTTGTTTCAAAACTATTCTCTCAGTGTGGCCATTAGTCATATTCTGTTGAACATTTTATCCGAACCACTTGAACTTGCATGCATGAGACAAAGAATCCTTGAGATATGGTGGTTTTTTTGTTTTTTGGACTACTGAAACGGGTGTGTGATCCACAGTTTCCTACAGACCGAGCAGAAACCTATTTGGACATTAGATACTATCAGCGGGAGAGATCACAGGGGCTCCAGAAAGAGCTCCAGCAGCTACGCTTTGGCTATAAACATCAGTGTAGCAGTACTTTTGTGAATGGAAAACAAGAACGAGACACTACATGAAAACAATGATGCTCCACAAGCAGTAAACAAAACGAGGGGGCATTAAGTTTGGATGGCTTCAATTTAACTGTGTTGATCAAATGGCTGACCTCATTCCCGAGCTTGACGCTCATTTCCTGTGCCACTCTGGCTGCCACTGACATGGCTGCCACTCGGCGAGGCTGCGTACAACCAATCTTTTTACCATCTCTTGTGTAGCCCTGATGGAGAAACAGGTTAAAAAGCATATAAGTATTTCTTTAAGTTAGCAAACAGTTGTCTTGACATTCAGGTTTTTTTTCTACAAGCTAAAATTAGCAGATGTGTCCTGAAAGTGCGCCGTACATTTGAGTATTTTTACTATAAATCTTTCCATAGGAAGACGTTCTTATTAATGGTGCTCTTGTTTTTATACAGTGCATATGTTGCTATAGCAATTTATACAACCAAAGACAATGTCTTCAAAACAATCAACAAAGAAATCTCTAAATATCCTTTACCCAGACTTGAGGTTTATATTTGATGTTAAGCCAGAGGGGGGGCAAACTGAGGCCCGGGGGCCACATGTGACCCGATGAACTATTTAATCCGGCCCGCAGAGCCTCACAATAATTTCTCCAAAAGCCAAATGAAGAGGGTTGTCGGCTTGATTGATTAGAAAAAGGTTCAGACCCCCCCTTCTCCTAGCATGCTAACATGTCTCCTCAAGAAGGTGGGGCCAAACATCATTTGGAGCTTCATCATCATCTCTAGTTGGACCAATTTACAGCCTCTTCAAAATATTTTTTGTCAGTCAATCGTCCATCAAGCAGGATTTTTAGTCAACCTCTGATCCTCATGTGGGGGGTTAGTTTCCTGCACCACCTGGCCTGCCCCTTCATCAAGATCTGAAACCCAGCGTGGCCCTTCAGGCTAAAGAATTGCCCACCCCTGTGTTAAATCTTCTAAAGAATTCAAAAAGGTGATGTTTGAAGGGTCACATAATCTGATGAACCGTTATAAGCTTCATCAATTGACATACTGGTAGAAATTCTCTCAAAAGTCAAAGAATGAGGATTAAGGACAATTATTAAAGGAAAAAAAGCTCTGATTATTATAGAGTGTCTTGCGTTGATTGTTGTGTAGGCAGAATTATCTGTATTCTGTGATTCTAGATTCACCTCTTCAAAGAGATACTGTGGGATTTGGGTGGTCTTTCCAGAGCCCGTTTCTCCCTCAATGACGAGGATCTGGTGCTCCTTGATGGCAGACAGCAGGTCATCTCTGTAGGGGAAGATGGGAAGGCTGCGTCGCACCTCCTGCATGGACTGTTTCTTCAGCTCTGCCTGGGAAAGAGCCGGGGCATCCTGATCCTGATCACAACAGGGGGGGAAAGGGAAACGCCTCCACATTAACCTACATCATAATTCCATACATCCATTTGATAATGAACTATATATTATATACTCTGCATAGAATATATTAGAAATATCAGTAGCACGTTTCCCTTGTACTGGAAAAATTGTTTTACTATGTCACCTGTAATCTGTGAAAGTTGGTTAAACAATAAAAGTATAATATGGTAGAACAAAGAGCCTCAATGATGTAGAAAATGGCAAAAAATTGAAAGTTAAACAAATGAGCATAATGTTTTTCGCAACTGTTATAAAAATGGAAACTTCAGCAGTGCTCCAGGGTGTGTATCGTTTTCTCCATTTTCATCAGTGACACAAGCGAAGGCTCGTTTGGGTGGAAATGATCACCGACTGTTCCTTTCTCAAGACCTTTTGTAGGTTGTTAAATAGAGTTAAATACAGACCAACAGTAAATTCCCTTGAACTTGGTTTTGCACCAGAACGCCCGCCAGTCAAACACAGCACCAAAACATAGTAATATTATTTTGAGGTTAGATTTTTTCCACATAGCATAATTATTCACCCCAAACTTTAACCTCTTTGACAGTCTTTGATATACGATGAAGAAGACCTGACAGAAGTCACTCCAGCTCTGGACGACAATAAATGCTGTAACATTTGATAAACATATCAAAAAGAAGAATGTGTGACATGATCACAGTTACAGAGGGATCCAACAACAACATCTGAGTGTGTGGCCCTTTTTGTTGATGCTGGGCAGCAACAGGAATTGGCCGTAAATACATATGATGTTCTCTAGAAAAACCAGGTGGAAACCATTGATGGAATACTGACACCAAACCACAATTACAGATGATAAAAGAGATAACAACAGGAAGCCACCTTTTCTGTCAGTGTTCCCTTCATGGTAATGGCAGTGCTGACAAAATCAATCATCTCGTCGTCTTCTAGGAGAAGCTGGTACTTCTCCTGCTCACGCCTCATTCCCTGCTCTCGCTCTTTCTTGGCACCAAAGCTAAGAGAAGCCGTCTTCAGCCTCTCCTCCTCCCAACGGCCTTGCTCTCCTCCCAGCTCCATGGGAGTTTCCTCCAGCTCCAGATCTTTCTGGGGAACCTCCTGGGAGCAAAGAAATGGGGAGAGGAAGAAGAAAGGAGATAAATACGTTGTCCCATTCGCTGTTTAGAAGTTCAAACACTCTATGATGTCATTTCACCAAAAATTCACAATGTCTCAAACATTTTTTTGCACATTTTCAACTTGTGAGATTCGCAGATGTAAACAGAAATTCATTCATCGTCTTTCTTACCTTCCTCCGCCTCTCTTCTGGCATATAATACCTGTTCTTCCTCTCTTCTTCTTCCTTGGCACCAGCCTTTTTATAATCTTTTGCCAGGTCTCTAAGGGTGCGTTTGTAAAGCAACTCCTTTTTCTCCCTCTCGGTCAGTTCCTCTGTGGAGAAAAGGTACTCCTCATCCTTAATCTCTGCTTCCAAGTCCTCCAACTTCTCTGCTTCTCTCTTCTTCAGATATTCTCTGCGAGAGTGCTTCCTCAACTCTGGCAGCTGGAAGAGAAAAATGTATACAACCTGAGTCAGAATCTTGTTAATAGTGTGACCCAAAAGTAGTTAAAAACTAATAACGCCTACTGATAACGTTAATGTGGGTCTGTTAATGTTTTGGATGGCCAGGGGACCGAGTTACTCGAGCAACCCATTTCAGAAAACCCAAACCCGCCATTTTTAAATGGTGTGTGTACAAAATAAATTAGCAAAGCAACAGGCATGGTATAAACGTTCCCAAAAATGAGGTTAACCAGTAGGTCTCCGAGTTGATGACCAGTGGACACAAAAGGTAATAATGAGAAAAGTTAAAAAAAAAAAAAACAAACGTGATTACTGAACCATTAATGGACAAAGTGGGGCAAACAGAAAGACTGGAAGAGATTTATCACCTTTTATCAACACTGTTTCCACACAGAACAATATAAACACTGATGAAGCTCATAATACATTTCTCAGGTCAAACAAACATCCTAACCAAGGGCACCTACTATTTTCCTCTGATCGTCTTCAGCCATCTTTAACCTCTTCTGGGCTTCCTCATAAGCCTGAAAGACATGAAAACAAAAGCAACTGACAATCTGCAGAAAACCGTAGATGTTTAAAATTAATTCATCAAATGTCTTTTCTTTGTGTCCCACCTTTTTGTCCGTTCTCTCTGCTATGTGGCGAGTCTTGTCCTTGTCTTTCTGCTTCACTCTTTCTGCAAAAGCGTCTCTTTCCTCAATGTCCTGCTGTCGCTCTCTTTCTTCCTTTTCCCACTCTTCCTCTTCATCCTCTTCTTTTGCAGAATCCTCTTTTTCATTCTGTCCGGTATATTTCCTGAATTGGAAAAAAAAAAAAAAATCATCAAATTATAGCTTCACACCAATTACAGGTTTAATTTGACCTTTTCTACAACGTTTATAGTAACTATATCACATATTTTTGGGGGGGGGTTTACATATTACCAGTTTTTCTGTGGTTAAGTGGAAAATAGAACTTCATATGAATAAAATGTGTTATCCTCACATGGACAAATATTTTAGAATCCACAGATTGAAACTGACAAAGAATAAACCTTACATTCAGACAATTGTTATTCTGTTGGACAATATAAAAAACGATAAATTATTAAGGATAATACAATAAGAAGAGAATAACTGTAAAACTCACCTTTTAGGAGCTTCATTGTCACTTGACGACTCACTCTCTTTCTTTTGTCTGATGTGCTTTCTCTTTTTTTCTCTGTCTTTGTCTTTTTTCCTTTCATTCTTTTTGTCCCTCCCAGCATCCTCATCGCTGTCGCTCTCAACTAATGTATACAACCGATTTTTTCTTTCCATTTCAATGGCTTCACGCTCCATTGCTCGGGATGGTTTCTCAATGACCTGTTTGCGAGGAACCTTTAAAACATGAGTGAGAGATTAGGAAAGTTCGTCCTAATCAGAACTTCCCCAATTGAAGGTCTGACACATCTGTGTCACAAACACTGAGCATAAAACAGGGTTGCTCTAAGACTCAAACAGAATGAAGAACAGTGCTACCTTATCAAAAAGCTCTTGTGCGAAGTCAATCACATTTTGGTCAATGTCGATCGTCCCCGTCTGCTCTAACCGGGCCACTAGGTCTTGAGAACTCGACGCTTTCTGCGCCGTGCAAATCATGAATTGAGACACATATTTGTGGCTCAGTCCGAGGATGTCATGAAGACGGTCATTCACCCACTGCTCCAGACCAGCCATAGTGCCTGAAAGAGGAATGAGAGCATTTTAAAAAAAACATGATTACTCCATTTTATTATGTCTTATTATGTATTATTATGCCTGAGTCTGTTCATGTATGTCTCTTCATATGATTGATTAGACAGGTCTTGTTCAATAAAGTATATTCCAGTCAGCACCGGATCGAATTAGCCAAATAGGTTATGGAACTGTCTCTGAGATATATTAGGCTTCTACTGGAATATATATGTATGCTAATGCTAACAGTGCGTTTTTGTACAGTGGGATGTTTATGACTTGAAAACTACTGTGAGCTAATATGGTGTTGCAGGTTATCGTGTTCACTTTGTGTGACACTAAAACCCTGAACATTTCGTAAATACACTTCAAAGGGCAAGCTAACGTAGACTAAAAATTCTGCTTCTCTCCAACATTTCCAAACGAAAACTTTGTTTTACTTACTACGCAAGACGTCCAAACAAGCTCGACGCTGTTGTAAAAAGATTTAATTTCGATAATTCAAGTGGCTGTAAAATCTGTCGCACGTTTTAACTGTGAGTCGCTATGTCTCAGGTCCAATCATTAACTAATACACAATTCCATCAGGGACCATATTAAAATAATAATATGTCTTATAAAAAGATAAACAATGCCTAAAACAGTGCCTGTTTCGAACCTCCCGTTCACGATGTATTGAACGGAAGCGGAAATGACACAGGGTACCACAGAAGAAGAGCCGGTTACATCTCTGAGTACTGCCTCCATGCGGTCATGCGGAGAACTACAACAAAAATTGGTAATATATTAGTAATTTTAACATTAATAATAAAAAAAACCCCAACTCTTATAAAATGAGAAATCGGATCCATCTTGAGAGGTTTACTGGAATCATGTGGTATTACAGTTCGGAGTTGTTTTTTTTTTTGTTTTTTTTTTAATTCTTCCTGTCACACACACAAAAAATAAAGATGTTACGTCTTTCTGGAGCTTAGTGGGTAATCAACTTGGTTTTGTTAGTGTCCATCCATCTCCTGTACCTGCTTTATCCAAACTTGGGTCGCAGGGGGTTTGTCACTGATTTCTGGAAATTAGATACAACAGAAGTCTCTCGTGATATTACTGGAGAAATCTTCTCAGAAATAAAGAAAGTAACCCAGCCTGAGCTTCCCCATACTTTACTAAAAGATATACCTTTCAAAGGGTGAACAGTTTTCATGTCCTGTCAGATATTTAAAACATTGAATGTCTACCTTCTGCTCTTTCACATTTTAAGAATTTTTACTGTTCAGATGTTTTCTTATTATCTGTAAACGTGTGTGTGTGTGTGTGTGTGTGTGTGTGTGTGTGTGTGTGTGTGTGTGTGTGTGTGTGTCTATATATATATATATATCCATAGGAGTGCTTATTGGCAATTATATAGTAAGATGTAATTTACATTACGCAGGTGAAAGACCTTCCAGTGGGAGAAGATGATTGGATGTTGAAAAAAAAGGGTGTGACAAACAAACAAAGAAATTAGCAAACCGCCACAGGAAACTGCCTTTTAGTTTGAGTGATCAGGAAGGAAAAGTTGCACAGGAGTTATTAGTGTACGTAGCACAGTCAGAGTAGACCTGTGGAGAAATGGAGACTCAAAGATCACTGCTGCTGCTGCTGCTGCTAACAGGCCTTTGCACTGATGGGTACAAACCTGTTATTATCATCCACGGTATTCTCGATGGGCCAAAGGAATTCACAGCATTAGTTTCTTTTATAAACAAGGTAGGACGACTGAAAAGCATCTCGCTGTCACATCAATCAGTTCTAAAAGTCAGAATGGCAGCTGTAGTGCAGATTTTGTTATAAAACTATTAATATCTCATGATGCATTAAGTATAATTAACTTGAATCTTTCATCTGATAAAAGTGGAGCCAGAGAATATGTTAAAGTTTGAACCACAAATTTCCAAAATAGTAAAAAGCAATGCAATAACACGTAAGACATCCCACTCACATGTGAAACAGCAGCTAACACATAAATAATCAATTTTTATTTAATTTATATTCACTGAGGATAATGCTGTTTGACGTAAAGTAATTCTACATGCAGAAAAAAGTGTGAAGTGAAAATCAGCAAGAGGTTTTAAAGGTCATGTTTTTAATCCTCTTTTCAGTTCCTGGAAGAATTTTCTACTAAAAAAAATAAATAAATAAAATCCTCTATTTCAGCTCACATCTTCCAGACCTTATCAGTAATCAGGCTGTGGGTGTCATCAGCGGAGGCGTCTTGTCTCTCCCTCTTTTCTGGTCTTCTTCCAAGGTGCATCCAGACACTGAGGTGACGGTGGTTAATCTCTACAACTACGTGGCCAGCCTGATGCCGCTGTGGAGGCAGGTCCAAGGTTTCAGCAGAGCCATACAGTCCATCACCAGGAAAGCTCCAGACGGTGTCCATCTGCTGTGTTTCTCACAAGGTTTGCCTTTTTATTCGCATTTATGCTGCAGGCTCTTCTAGGCATGCTATAGTTAGCACTGAAAATCCCATTTGAGTTGATGTAAAACACAGTTCACACCCATCCTCAGTTGTGCTCTGTGCTTTTTTCCCCCTCCAGTTATTGATTTCCATTTTTTCAAAACCTAAAAAAAAAAAAAAATCAAACTTTCAAACTCACCTGGAAATATACCAACATGAATCATATTTGCTGCAAGCAGTCCCACTTTAAAATAAACATCTACATATTTTTCCCTGATCAAGGTTGGGCCAAATTCATAAAGCCTTAACTATAAAAACAACAAATATGTCTTTATAACTTTATACCAAATAAGTAAAACCAACACCTCACAATTGTATAATAAAAATAGAAAGATTATAAGAAGTATTGATGATATAGTTCCATCACTGAATATATAGTAATATATATTGAAGCAATACATGAATTCTGATTGGCTAAACTGTTTCATATTGAGCATATAGCAAATTTATACCTAAACTAGTTATAACTTATCAATTTAAATTAAAGGAAAGGGACGTAGTGCAGTTTATCAGAGATCAAAATCAACCCTGTCTGTTGAAATACATAAACGGAAAAGATGAATTCCCCAAAAACAAGAGGGAATCTCATTAAAACAGTTTGTGTCAGTCAGAATTTGTGACAGCATGTTCACAAAGTGCTTCATGATTCCTGTAATTCTGTAATAAACACAGGGTCAGTGAACATGACACATGGTAAACCACAGTGGAGGTCAGTTCCACAACAAAGAGGCGCAAACTCTGGAGCTAATTCCTCTTCTTACTCCTTTTATCGGTTTCCCTTCCACATTTTAGCATACCACACAGCTATTGTCAGGCCAGTAGTTTACGTTCTCTCTAAATAAGAAGCAAAAAACAGACAAAAAACACCACGACTGCTTGCACTTCCTACTTGGGGAAAAACCTGCGTCTGATTCTGCCACTAATCAACGTGTTTCTCTTCGATCTCTCCCAGGTGGCCTCATTTGTCGAGCGTTTCTGTCCACAACTCCCAACCATAACGTGCACACCTTCATTTCACTGTCATCTCCACTGGCTGGACAGTACGGAGGTCAGAGTGCTCAAGATTAACGCCTTGCTGCTAGAATGCTTGAATGTGAGGCGGGATGCTTTTTTTTTGGTGAAGGGGATCAGCTGTAAAGGCTGGCGTCTTCATTAAAGGCCTTTGTTTATCTTGACAAACATAATATATAATATATATTATAATATTCTGTATTGCTGTATTGTTATTGATTCATGGTCGGATTCTTAGCTTTGTGTTATAATGCTAATGTGCCGTATCGGTTAAATGCTGACATTAAAAGATGGATGAAGCCATCTTAACTATGGAGGCACATTGGGCTTCTGTCAGTTTAATCAATTTTGACCATTTTTACAGCCAGAATAACTGAGTAAAGGTGATTAGTTTAACTTGTTGTGCTTACTGTAGAGGGAGGGGCAGTATCTCCAATGCGTGCACAAGAAAAAGCATACTTCAAATATAAAATAATATTTTGCAATTTGTATTTGATTGCAAAGATGAAAATGCTTGGATATTTTGTGCCAAATGCTTGTTATTTATTTTTGTATTTTTAAAAAGTGTCTAAAATACCTCCTGAGATGATGTGTGCCTGAGGGCTTGGAACACCATGATTTATGGTGTCATTTATGGCTCTCGTGGTCCACCAGGTGGTTTTCGAGCTACCTGGGCTGGCCTGGACTGGTTGAGCTCTGACCGTGGAGGACTTTGACCCAGTTGAACTGCGTTTATGTTGCAACTTTGTCGTTTCTGGGTTCTAGACGAGTTCCTTTTCAGTGTGACGATCATCTCGTTTAGGCTCAGCTGCTGCGAGAGGAAGATGGTGATGACTCGTTCGTCTTCACAAAAGATGTTGAACCTTTCTAGAAGGCTGCACACAATCTGAAGGAGCTTGAATCATTTAGTGAGGACACAAGGAAGGACTTGCACTTTTAGACCCTCCAAAAGTATAGACCCTCTAATAGTATAGACCCCCATTAGTATAGACTCTCCCATAGTATAGATCTCCCAATAGTATATACTATACAGACAATACTAATTGTCTGCAACATTGTCAAGTGTCTGTGTTCATTATAAGACTTTTTTCTTTGTTTTTATTTGATTCCTTTTCAAGACACTGATAAAATAACTATATTTTTAATTATAGGCTACAGAGTAAAACAAAAGGTTGAAAAACACCATTATAAACCCTACAGTAGTATAGAAAATGCAGGCTTCTGTGATGACACACCCCTTTATTGAACCTGTCAATGTAAGTCAGCACTGGCACCAAATTACTGGCTGCATGTTAGAACTGTCTTAATGAGTTGCTTTGATGTTAAGTGGATAAGGATGATGTAAAGATCAATCTGGTAAATCCTAAAGCGTTACAGTTGTTAACTCTGCATGGATGGGTTTAGACTGTTGATTTGATCATAGTTGATCGAGCTGCCAGCCTGATAGTAATCAGCTGAAAAATAGTTAAATAAAATGCTAATAGGACAAATGTTGAGATGTTGTACAAAAGCAGCTTCTGTGATGAGTCAACTGTCGCCTTAGTTTAGCATTTTTAGTTTTTTACACCTGTTCCAGGTTTAGTAATTAGCTTAATAATAATAATAATAATAACAATAATAATGATATTATTATTATTATTATTATTATTATTATTATTATTATTATTATTATTATTATTATTATTATTATTATTATTATTATTATTATTAATAGTAGTAGTAGTAGTAGTAGTAGTAGTAGTAGTAGTATTAAAGCCATCTTTCTGAACACTCAAGGTCATCAATTAAAAAAGTGAAAAACATGATAATAAACATTGAAAACTATATGAGGGAAACAGCTAGAACCAATTTTCAAAGCTATACTTAAGTTATGCAGTGCAGTTTTGATCAGAGGGTGAAAGCAGTGTTGATCAGATGGGTTTTAGGTTTGAGAGTCGAGCCGATGGCTTAAAGACCGTTGATCAGTATTTTTTTGTAGCTTATTTTGAGTTATAATCCAGACATTTTGGTGTTTTTGCCATTCCTGCTGCTGTAGAACGATATGAGGAGGTGTTCACTGCCACCATTTGTCCTCATGTCATCCATCCCCGTGAACATTCTGCGATCCTCTCCAGTCAAGTACTCAGTACTTGATTTTAAAGTACTTCCTGTTATCTTTCCAACCCACAGACACAAACTACCTGAAGTGGATATTTCCTGACCACATGAAGAAAACTCTGTTTCACATCTGTTATAACAGGATAGGACAGAAGTTTTCCATTTGTGACTACTGGAAAGGTACGGCTGAGGTTTAAATATGTGAACACGACATTACAAACATGTTTTATTGCACTTTCTTGAAAACATGACTGATCATGTGTTCATTTCCAGACCCTCATCACAGGTCAAACTACCTGAGGAGCAACGGCTTCTTGGCGTATCTTAATGGTGACAGATCTCACGCTGACATGGAGGGTAAGGATTGGTTGCCAGGGTTGTTAAGGATGGTGCATTTGTAAATCCTTTTTTTAATTATGGATTTTTTCCCCCGCATCCTCAGCATGGAGGAAAAACTTCCTGAGCATCAAGAAGCTTGTTCTGATTGGAGGACCAGACGATGGTGTCATCACACCTTGGCAGTCCAGGTATCCGTTTACTATTCATATTGATACTTTATTTCTAAAGTACCTGTGCTAAACACTCCCATCTTGGTGGAGATACTGTAGAGATCATACTCTAGATCTTTTTACATTTCTGCACTGACTTCATCAATATTTGGTCCAATTTTACTGACAAAAACAACTTCCCTCAACAGAAAACACTGAGAAAGAAAAGATGTCAGGTTATTCACCTTTGACCATCGAATCACAGCAATAAGGGGGGAAAAAATGGCTCCTGATTTGAAAATGGGGATTATTAAAAGGGATAATTTCCCCCAAAAATTCAAAGCTGTTCAGCAGCAGCGGTTTCAAACCCTCCTCACCTGGACCGACTTTATTTTCTTCTGCGCAGCCACTTTGGTTTCTATGACAGCAGTGAAGAAGTCGTAGAAATGAGGAATCAGGATGTAAGTTGCAAACATCAGTGCAGATTTCATTAAAAATAAAAGAAATCAAAGGTGATTAAACTCTTGAAACTTCTCCCGACTGATGCATTTTTCCTCTTCTTCCACCCTGAAAGTTCTACAGGAACGACACGTTTGGGCTGAAGACGCTGGACGCTCGCGGGGACGTGTGTGTGTGCGTTCGTTCTGGAGTGAAGCACGTTCACTGGCACTCAAACTTCACGCTCTTCCAAAGCTGCATGGAGACGTGGCTCACATAAAGATGCAATGACCAGCAACAATTGTATTTATCCAACTCTAGAAATATGTGCAAATTGTACTTTTCACACATTTTCCAAAAGTATCTCTTATTCTTGGAATACAAAGTCCAAAAGTTTAGCAAGCTGATTTTACATGAATCTAAAGGCGAAGACGTCATATTTGGCATGCTTATTAAGAATCTATGTTCTTTGTAACAGCTGATGGTGCTATTTTTTCCCTGTACATTTAGTCACAACATCATTGGTTAGACATTTCCAATAAAGAACATTATTTCTGGTTCCTGCACTGACCACTATTGCATCTTCCGTTATTACAAAGAAATGATATCTTAAATTTTAAAAATATACACGGCGTCAGACTCAATTGTGGCTTCAAGCTTTTGTTTTTACAAGTAAACTTTACGCCAACGCAATTAAAGGAACAGCATCACCTGCATGATGTTACGCTTGTTTGAAACCTTACATGGTAGGTGCTGGATCAAAGCCCCAAGGCTAAGGGGCTTTGATCATTATTCGAATGTTGAAAATGGTCCACTCACACTGATAAGGAATCATTCACAACATTTCTGGACACAGATGGTGATACATAAAAATTACCAAAATTTATAAACCTGTTCCTCATCGACATTTCCTGAAACGGTCCTTGAAATCCGTTCCTAACTTCTTGAGCTATCTTGCTAACAACCAGACAGGTGAATGAACACCAGCTATCACATCACCTCCTTGCTGCTGCATCATGTCATCACTGCGCCTAAACGCCTCTCAGTGGGAGTTGAAACGCTGAGGAGTCAAAAGAAGCCCTGAAGGATGAAAGCAAATTAGTCAGCTGGACACAAACAGGCAGATGGAGTCATGGTCATGGCCTTGTGTAGTTTTGTAGTCATGCACTTTCCACAGATTAAACATTGTTTAAAAACAGATAGTTGCTTATACTATACTTCATCTACCTGACATTGCTCCATATGACATATTTGCTCCATTTAAATATCTTTTTTGTTCCATTTAAATATCTTTTTTTAATCATATATATACAGTATATCTATATAGATATATATATCTATATCTCTCACCGTACTTAATAAAAGCATTTAATTAAAAATATTCTGCCACTTTAAGCTTAAAAAGACATATATACTGGGTCTGACTCAATAGCAGCTTCAAAAGCTTTCATGTGTTTTACTTGCTTTGATGTAACTTGTTTTAAATTACAATATACATGTGAGGTGAAACTAGTGTTAGGTTAACTGCATTATGTCATTGCTAGTCCATAGAAAGAAAAAGCACCTATCTAGAACTCCTCAAAGTGGCAGTTTACCCTCTGAGGACTATGAGTCACAAGAAACCCTGAAAGCAATAGATCAGTTGGTAGAATCCATGGAGCAGGATGAGAAGCACATTAGTCAGCTGGACACAAACAGGCGGGTGGAACCACGCGCATCCCCATGAGTTTCTGTATCTTTGTAATCATGCAATTTATTTAGTTTAAACGTTTCTTTTTTTTAAAAAATCAAATACGGTTGTCTATACTTGATCTACTTGTCAGTTAATATGAGTGCTATTAACTTTCTGTGTAAATTAGCCTCATTGCTCCATTTAAATCTTTTTTAGTGGTTAGGTTGTTTGACCTTGGTCAGGTGTATGGTGCACCCAAACACAGCCCGGTGGAGCATACGCATCCAGTAATGAGTGACCCCCAGCCGTGCACAGGGGAGGTGGTGTCCCCTCCACCACTCATTACTGCTGGAAACCTGTTTTATTATTTGTAGTTGATTCGTTAGTTGCAGAAGCAAACATCTAACTTGTTGATCTTCTTGATCTCTTGCAGGTTTTTACCTGGGACCAGTGAGAACGCCGCCCCTGGAATCAATTCCCCCCAAAGCAGCCGTGCAG